>JAVJIF010025166.1:0-78884 GCA_038442645.1 Agave tequilana | reverse complement strand
TGAAACCTACTAGCTCTCTTCTCATCGGCCACCATATATGGAGCAAGCTGACTACGTCTCAGGAGTTCAGCAGCCTACTCATCTTGTGGCGCCCCCGCCCGCGGATACGGGGACGCCACTGCGACGTACATACGCAGGGCGACGGTACCATCACATATGTACGTTAAGCATCAATACAACACAATACAGGGATCAGGTGTAGAAATTGTGGTGTTATACATTCCAACACAAAATAGTACAAGTACTTAGTCATCACAGATTGTGACATAATATTACATCACCAAGTAGTACAAAAGTAGACTGTACAGGGTACAAAAGATAAGGACTCACGAGCTGGAAGGGAGAATCTCGCGAGTAGAGAAGACGAGATGAAGCTACGGCTGATCTGCCTGCTCTCGAAGAAAACCTGGTCCTCAGCTGATGGGTTCACCTCAGTCCAAACTGTTAAATCTGGACATACAAATCCAGGGTTGTTAGTAGGCAACCAGCGAGTGCAAGAAGAACCCAAATGGTAAGTATAAATAAAAGTGAGTGCATCAGGTCAAGTATAATGTACCTAAATCAATAAGCATGGAATAACCACAATAAATAGTGAAATATAGAAATGACATTTGAATTTATGTGGCATGAAATAAAAGCAAGTGTAGCAGACCATGTAATCAAATCAGCAAGTATGGAGTAACTATAATAAATAGCAAGTATGGAAATGATAATGAAATTCATGGTAGCATGAAGTCAATTATCAAGTTATTATTAAGACTCGTTCAATTTGTATGTTTCAGTATATAGCCGTACCATATACTTTCGCATATAAGTCGAGCGAGGTTGGTTATTGGAAACTGATGGAAAACGACGAACCATATTTAGAATGGGTCCCGTGCATGCCCGGGACAACGGTCCAGGAGTATCGGTAATGAGCCGGAATGTACCGCTAGGTACCGGGACTTACTATATGCCCGAAGGTCTAAGTGTACGCCCGAACAGGAATAGAGTGTCACCGTTCCCCACAGGGAATACCTAGGGGATTATAGCACACCCCAGTAGGCAGGCAAGGGGGTAGGGGTGCCAGCACACCCCTCGGAAGCGCCTGGGCCTCCAGGTCAAATCTAACAGGAATTAGTTGTACAACATATATATGGCCACCATAAACATAGAAGCTAATCGATACCCATCAATTTCCCCGTCCTGTGTAAGTTGTTTAAATATAACAGAGTGTCAAATAATAAAGTCCACAGGATATTCACAAAAAGTCCAATATCCATGGTTATCCTATTACAGGGTCAACAGGAGTTATATTAGGAGTAATGTCAGGAGCCTCCCTATTTCAGGGGTTCAAGTATACATGAGTTCAAGAGTACCAAATGTCTGATAATAATATAAAATCATGCCAAGTCCTTGTAAAAGTGATAGTCATGAATATGTCATATAATACAGGTATCAGGGGTGGTAGTGTCCGGTCAAGGGTCACGATGTCAAGTCAATGTACTTGCACCACATGAAAGCACATCAAGCAAGGGTTAGCATGTGTCATATACCGGGAGTCAGGATCAGGTGACAAGTATGACATAATCAAGTACCGGTGTTTAATATCAAGTGTCGTGGATCAGGTATCAAATATAACATATCAAGTGCTGGTGTCAGATATCAAGTGTTGTGGATCAGGTATCAAATATAATATAGTAAGTGCCGGTGCCATAAATCATGCATCAAGTATAACATGTCAAGTGTGGGTAAATACCGAGTACAATACCATTTATAAGCTTGTATAGTAAGAAATCATGTACTAATTATTACATCAGCAAGTGTTAGGGCATGTTACGGTAATAATAAGATGTCCACATATCAATATCATGTATATATCAAGGATAGTTATTTTTAAGTTTAATATAAACACTCGCCTAAAACTGGAATAAAATACCGATTGAAATCTGAGAAATCCGCGAACCCGTGCGAGCAAGCCACTAGCCCATAAATATATATTAAAATATATAAATATAAATATTTATATAATTATTAGAGAGCGAATGAGAGAGGAGAGAGAAAGTAGTTGGAAGAGGGGGGAGAAAGAGAAAATAGGGCATTTTTAGAAAGGAATTAGGAATTAAAAGGGAAGGGGTATTCATTGTAAATATGGGAAAGTAATTTGGGGGTGAGGTGGAGGGTATTTTAGGGATGTGAGAAGTGGGTATATTTTAGGAAACGAAAGAAAGAAGAAGTGAAAGAAAGAAAGAAATAAAGAAGGAAAGAAGAAGAAAGAAAGAAAGAAGGAAGAAATGGAGGGGCGGGGGTTGGTGGCCGGCGGCCTGGGGTGGCGGCGACGCCACCGGAGGTGGGGGCGGCACGGCTGCCCTGGGGGAGGGAGGAGGGGGTGAGTTTGGTTATGTGGTTGGGAGGTGGTGGAGGATGAGGTGGTGGGTGTAGAGTGGTGGTGTTGTTAGTGAGTTGGTGGTGGTGGAGTGGTGGTGGAGGATAGGATGAGGGAGATGGGATGAAGAGGATTGATGGTGGTGATGTGTTGATTGGAGGTTGAGTTAGAGGAGGAGGTGATTGATTGGAAGATGGAGGTGGTGATTTTGGAAGGGAGGTGATGGTGGTGGGTTCTGATGAAATTGGAAGTGGAGAGGGTTGGTGGAGGTTGAAGGAGTGGTGGAGTGGAGAAGGGGTGTGGGGGAAGGGATGGCCGGCGGCTATGAGAGAGGTATGGCTGCGGTGGTGGTGGTGGTGATGGTGGAGGCGGCGGTGGATTTGAGAAGATGGGTTTGATTTTGAAGGAGATAGAATTTTTTCTTTGAATTTGAAATGAAAAGGAAAAAGGAAGATGGAAGGTTAAATAGAGAAGGAGAAGGAAAATGAAATGAAACAATGGGGATGCGGGGATGGGCTGCAGCATCAACCCATCAGGCCTTGGCTGCTGCTGCAGGCGGCGAGCGGCTGTGGCATGCGGCCGGAAGCAGTGCAAGGGGGAAGTCAAAGGGGAAGAAAATAAAAGAAAGAAAAAGAGAGAAAATAAAGGAAAAGGAAAAAAATAAGGAAAAAGAAAAGAAAATAGTAAAAAAAATTTATTATTAAATAATTAATTTATTAAAATATCGGGAGTATAAAGTAGGGGAGTATAGAAGGAAAAAGGAAGAAAAGAAATTGTCGGTAAATAATATCATTTTAAATATGACAAAAATTTGACTATTTCAGAAACGTTCCAAAAAATTCTCAAAAATAGCAAATATTATTTTAAGATGCTCGGTGAAATTGGATTGAGAAATTCGATCTAGTTTTCAAATTAAAATCTTGGAATCTTCTGACGATACCGGCCGACACCAGAATCGGTCAAAATTTGATAAATTTAGAAAAACGTCAAAAAATATTTTAGATAAAAAATAAACTTCTAAGAAGTAACATGAAAGCTGTTTTTGAAAATTCAATCCTGTTTGAAGGCTAAAACTCTGGGAATCAGTCAGCGATGCCGACCGACACCGGTTTTGGAGATTTTGCAGAAAAATTCTGAAAAATTTCAGAAAATCATGAAAAATCTAAAATATTAGAAAACAGTATCTAAAACTAAAATTGATCAAATCAGACATCCAAAAAGGTCAAATCGGGCAGCAGGCTAGTATCGGGTTCTAGGTCTGACTCAAGGTGACTCTAGGTCTGAGAATCCAGATCCGATGCACAATAATATAAGCAATCACAACCCAAAAGCAAATACCGGAAGAAAATTGAATAATACGGTTGAAAATTTTGGGACATATATCTGGGTACGTATCCCGGGAACGGGGTGCTACACTCTACCCACCTAACAAAAATTTCATCCTCGAAATTTCGATAAGGAAAGAGATGAACATGGAAATAAATAATTGATAAGACGAGATGGAGTTCATGAGAAAATTACCACTCAATGCTCGAATAGATACGGGTAACGGTCACGAATGACATCTTCCCGCTCCCAAGTTGCTTCTCCCGGACTATGGCTGTTCTATGAAACTAGCACCAAGGGGATGGTCCGATTCTTCAGGTCTTGACACTTCTGTCCACTATAGCTATTGGTTGCTCAGTACTTGACAAATACGGCTGTAACTCTAACTCTGAATAATCCAATACATGGCTCTCGTCCCTGATGTATCCTCTCAGCTGTAGCACATGGAACACATTGTGCACTCCTTCCAATAATGGCGGCAACGCCAATCTATAGGCCACTTCTCCCACTCGCTCCAATATCTCAAACGGGCCTATATACCTCAGACTCAGCTTCCCACGTGCACCAAATCTAATCACTCCCCTGGTCGAAGATATCCTCAGAAACATATGCTCTTCCACCTGAAACTCCAATGGTCTTCTATTAGAATCTCCCCAACTTTTCTGTCTATCCTATGCTGCACGAAGATGCTCTTGGATGGTCCTAATCTTGTCCACTGCCTGTATTACCACATCCGGTCCCAAATGTCTTCTCTCACCAACTTTATCCCAACACAACGGTGATCTGCATCTCCTGCGTATAGGGCTTCGAACAAAGCCATCTTGATGCTCGCCTGATAGCTGTTATTGTAGGAAAACTCTGCCAAATGTAGATGGTCTTCCCACGATCTCTTGAAGTCTATCATACATGCCCTCAACGTGTCTTCTAGGATCTGTATGGTCCATTCGGACTGCCCGTCTGTCTCTGGATGATAAGATATGCTAAATTTCAGATGGGTCCTCAGACTCTCTTGAAGGCTCTCCCAGAAGCAAGATCTAAACCTCGTGTCTCTATCTGACACGATACTAACTGGAACTCCATGCAATCGAACTATTGCTCTCATGTCCGTGTCTGCCAGAATCTCTATAGATTGTCCCACTCTGAATGGTATGATATGCTGACTTAGTGAGACGGTCAACAACTACCCACACTGTATTGTTCCCCTTTGGACTATGGGGTAAAGCAATGACAAAATCCATTGTAACATTCTCCCACTTCATTCTGGTATTGGTAAAGGTTGAAGTAATCCAGCTGGTCTCTGGTGTTCAGTCTTCACTTGCTGACAAACTAGAACTTTTTCACATATTGTGTGATCTCTCTCTCTTCATCGCATTCCACCAGAAATGTTGCTTCAGATCCTGATACATCTTTGTTCCTCCAGGGTGTATAGAATAAGCTGAGCTGTGGGCCTCAGCTAAAATCTTCTGTCTAATCTCCCCCTGAGGCACACAATTCTACCCCTAAAATAGAGTGCAACATCAGTATGTATGCAAACATCTGACCTCAGCCCTACTTCCACTAGCTCTCTGAACTTCAGAAATTCGGGATCTTCTCTATATGCTTCTCTGATCTCCTCCATCAATGTCGGCTGAATCTGAAATGCCATTAACTGCACGGACCCACTGGCCCTCCGAATCACCATCAAGTCTAGCCGCCTCATCTCCTTGAGTAACTCCTCCTGTTGAGTGAGCAACACCACCATATTGGCTTCAGGTCTCCTACTCAAGGCATCAGGCACAACATTAATCTTTCCAGGATGGCACTGCAGATCTATATTATAATCTGCCAACAACTCGAGCCATCGTCTCTACCTCATGTTCAACTCCTTCTGAGTGAAAATGTACTTCGAGCTCTTGTGATCGGTGTATATCAACACTCGATCACCCAGCAGGTAATGTCTCCATATCTTCAATGCAAAGATCACAGCTATCAGCTCTAGATCATGCGTTGGGTAGTTCTTCTCATATAGTTTTAATTGCCTGAATGCATAAGCTACACATGTCCATACTGCATCAATACACATCCAAGACCCTTCCTGATGCATCACTATATATAACCATTCCTCTTGTCCCTGAGGGTGTCTTCGAGATTGGAGCTGAAATCAACTTGTTCTTCAACTCCTCAAAGGCAGACGCACACTCCTTAGTCCATATATACTTCTCTCCCTTCCTGGTAAGCTTGATCAAAGGAGCTGCAATCTTAGAGAAGTCCTGCACGAACCTTCGATAATATTCGGGTAATTCGATGAAGCTCCTGATCTCTGTTACTGACTTGGAGTTGGCCAATCCTTTACTGCCTGAATCTTGCTGGGATCCTCGAGATTCCTTCCTTAGAAAACATCATGGCCCAATAATGTTATACTCTCCAGCTAGAACTCACACTTACTAAGTTTGGCATGAAGCTGCTCAAGTCGGAGCGTCTGTAGCACAACCCTCAGATGCTCTGCATGCTCTTCTTCATTCTTGGAATAGACTAAAATATCATCAATGAATACCAACACAAACTTATCCAAATAGGGTGAGAAGATTCTATTCATCAAGTCTATAAAGACTGCTGGGGCATTTGTTACTCCAAAGGGTATAACCAAGAACTCGTAATGACCATAGTGAGTCCTAAATGCCGTCTTCTGGATATCTTCCTTCTTCACCTTCAACTGATGGTACCCCGACTGCAGATCTAACTTGAGAATATTTAGGCCCCATGAAGTTGATTAAAGAGATTATCAATCCTCAGCAAAGGGTACTTGTTCTTAATGGTTGTTGACACTTTAAAAAGACAAGATTCTTGACTGGCCTGAACAATGTCTAAACTTGTTGACATTTATAAAAGACAAGTGACAGACAAGTTGACGACCAGTCCTAAACCCATCTCCGAGGGACAAATCAGCAACTTGGACTCTACTGATCCAGTGAAGCAGACAGTGAGCCCAGATTATTTTTGAACAGACCTCAGTAGGTCTAAGATGCTAGGTTAGCTCAACACTTAGCATCACATGAGCCCAAAGGGATAGCCTCGCCTGAGAGGCTAAGATCGCCCAACTTCGCCTTAGAGCCGTTCAAAGCTCCATCAGGAAGCTAACTTATAGCTTCGCCTGAAGTGCTCAAGTTAACTCCGCAGAGAGTTAGCTTCGCTCGAAGCCACACACAACCGCGCAGAAGGATGTTCGGTAGCTTCGCCACAGATGTTATCTAGCTCCGCTGGAGAGCTTTCTTCCAACTTCGCCAGATGCTCTTTCCAGCTCCGCTGTGAGCTCGACGCGGCAGCTCCGCTGCGGGTCTTTGATGGTCAACCTTTGACCAATTAAATCTCCAGATGAGATCAAATCAATTCAAGATCAAGATCAAATCTAATCAAGATCAAATCTGAGATTAAATTTGACAGTTGTTTGCCATAATCTCTGACTCTCCTAAAACAAGTAAGAGGATCAGGGGAGATCTTCCAATTATATGGAAAGAATCAAAATAGATCAAGAGATGGACGCTATCTGCTATTCATAGCTTCGCAGAAGCTGATTCTAGCCTCGCAACAAGGCTACTTTCCAGATTTAAACAGATTGATTCAATCTGTTTCTAGATTTTTAAGAGACAATTATACCCCTGCTCTCCCTATAAATAGCCCACCAGAGGCACGCAAGAAAGAGAGAGCACGCACACAGGCAAAGAGACGCACAGAGAGAGGCGGCCAAACAGAGATCTATTCTCTAGCTTCCAAGAATTCAGAGAATTCAGAGAACTACTTTTCTAATCAGGGTGCTGATACCCTAATACCTTCCTTCCTCTCAAGGAATTTCCGGAACCAGGTGAGAAGGAATTCCCAAGTGGAGGCAGTTTGAGAAGTAACAAGAGGGTTCTACCAACCTTCTATTCTCTGATTCCCCGAACCAGGCGAGAAGGGAATCCCATCGATCGCATCGTCAAAGGGACAAAGTGGTCACGCGCTGACTAGACTCCTATCGGCACACTTCTCCAGAATCTCAGAGGAGATCTACTTGTAATCTTTTGTATTACTTGTAATTTAGCTCCTCGACACTTTTTTGTAAGTTTTCCCCTTTGCAAAATCAATGAAAAACAAGATGGCGACTCCCTGGGGAATATATTCTCCACTGCTGAGAATCAAGTGTCGCAATGCGACGAACAGACCTTCGGGTCTATCTCTGAATTCAAGAAAGTCGGTGTGGCCAGAGCCCCTATGGCTAAATCTTCAGAGCAAGTCTCTGCGAAGACAGAAAAGGCTCCCTGCAAGCCTACCGTGGTCCTCTGGCGCAACAAGTAAGCAGGCCCGCAATACAAAGATCAGAATCTTCAGCCCGTCACCTTCGAGAACCTAGTCGTTCACTTCGACTAAGAAAAATTCGAAGAAGTCCTCTCTGGGGATGGTCTAATGCTCCATGCACGGAAGCATAGAAAGGTCTCCATGACCAAGGTTTCGGAGCAGAAACCGGAAGCAGAGTCCTGCCAATACCCCCCAGCCTCGCGTGTGGCTAGTCAGGTTCCCTGCGAACCTAGGTCTCCTTTGCCAAAGCAGATGTGGAGGCCAAAGCAGAAGGCTCTGTATGAAGCCTCAGGCGTAGCTACGCCACAAGTTCGTCGCTCTTGCGAAGAAAAAGGCAAGATGCCTGCCTGCTCCAACGAGGCTGTCAGCCGCGAAGTCACGACGACCATGCCTTCCCCTAATTCAGGAGCAATAACTCCTTACGCCAGCCTCGTTCTCATAAGCGAAGCTACTGTACCTCAGGGTACGCATGATGTTTATAGCCGCGAAGCTAGAACGAAAGTGTGCTTCGTTCCCCAGTTCTTCAAGTAGTAGGCTCGCTCTTCGCAGTGAAGCTAAGGGATTGTCCCCAAGTGCTGATAGCGGTGCTTATGCAGCTTCAGCGCCCAAGGGTGTTTCCAAAGTTTTTAGCCGCGAATTTAGAGCCAAAACACTATCTAAGGCTAATCACCTTCGCAAAAACATAGCGAAGAAAGCACCACAGTGTGCTTCGCTCCCCAGTCCATCAAGCACTAAGCTCATACTTTGTAGCGGAGCTAAGGGATTGTCCTTAAGTATTGACAGTGGTGCTTATGCAGCTTCAACATTCAAGGGCATTCCCAAGGTTCTTAGCCGCGAAGCTAGAGCTGAAGCACTATTCAGTGCTAATCCCCTCTGCGGTGATAAAAGGAGCAGGACATCATCCTATGCGCAAACCAACAGAGCCTCTGCGCTGGATCATTTAGGCCCAACTGGGTCTGACTTGCGGGAATTCTTGACAAGCAAACAGAAGTCAGAATCTTTCCAAACTTCTCCCTCCCGTTATCAACAAGTGGGATGTCAGTTGGTGACAGTCCACTCAGTCCATTGCGGCTAGGACCAATCCCCGCCACTCTTCCAGGTCGACGATCAGTTTTGAATCGACTGTCGGCGCAAGCTCCGGTGAAACATCGCAAAAGGAGCATATCGCGAGATTTGCCCTCTGCATCCGTTAACATGATCGGAAGAGGACGAGAGCTGCGTAGGGGCAAACGAGCGTCCCACGACGCTCCCTACAGTTCCCCAGATCCGGACTATAGCCCAGGCTTGGGTGAAGTCTTCATACATGAAGAAGGTGTCTTCCGAAACACTAGATTTAGGGTTGCAATACCCTACAGTTATGAACAACCCATCTTCCTCAACTGCAGTAACCTCACCAAAACCAAGGAGAGGATCAGTCCAATGGTCTGATGAAGAGGATGAAGACAGTGGGTATGCCTCTTCGGCGACAGTCAGCTCAGTGCGAACAGACAGAGTATCAGTGAACATGGCTGATAATGGTAATGATGACCTTCGTCGGCATTTGGAAGCTCAGGAGCAAACTTTCAAGACCCAGTAAGAAGCTTTGGACAACATCCAACAGATGCTCGCCCAACTCCTCAATACCGGAATAATAATGACACTGGGAGTAACCACGATGAGGAAGAACATCTTAGCAATGAACAGCCAAGGATGGAAAAGTCGAAGGAGGGTTCTTCTTTGGACACTGAAGTCCTTAAAGGCTAACTTTCTACTAATTGCTCCCACTAATCCCTAACTTCTTGAAGATGTAGCCTCACGATGGATCATAGGCAAGCTTAACCCTTATGCATTGAAACTATTCACATGAAAATCGAGTAAAAGTTCTTCCTATAACTTAGCTTTACACGATAAAAACTCGGACATTCCCTTATCAAGATCCAATAGAAGGCGAGAATACGGGAAGACACGAGTACACTAATGGTATTGGCAAAGTTAAAAGAAAAGTCTCTAACTTACAACAACAAGCAAAGTATAAAACCCATAGATCATCAAAAAAACCTTTTAAGTATGAAATATAAGAAGGTAAATACTTGCAGGTAAGTTAGAGTTAGAACCCTCGTCTTAAGATGTCATAGCTTTCGTTTGCACAAGGCTTGTTTGACACTATTGACTCATTTGGGTTATCAATTAAGTTGTTAGAGATTAGTGGGTTAGTAGTTAGTTAGCCATGCAATGGGGGAGTTAGTTAGACATGGTAAGAAAAGAAACAACAAAAAAGAAAAGAAGTAGAGAGAAAAGAAGTTACATTACAACAAGAAAGTAAAAACCAATGGAAAACATAAGTAAATTGAAAGAAGAAAGAGAAGTAGTTACTTGTATTAGCTTGTCACCCTTCAAATGCAACTCTTACACACTCTCTATTTCACTCTAATGGCTAAAACTAAAACTAGAAAAAGAACAACAACAACTACAACTCCTAAAAAGGCAACAAATACAACTCTCTTCTCTGGATATGCCCATTGAAGACCTTTGGGGGGTATTTATAGGCACCAGGGGAAATGACATCAGGGGGGTGACCCATGTCCCAAAGCCCGGGCACGCGCGCGCCAGTATGGCCGCGGAAACGCGGCCATGTCAGGGTCGCGCGCACCAGTGTTTGGGCAGTCCTGACTGTCTCCTGTCCACTTGATCTCCTGGATTCGTGATTTCATGTCCTGGGCTAACAAAATCTCTTCCCTAAAGTCAATGGCTATTTGGTAGGCCTTTAATCACCCCTTAATTGGTGATTTAGGGTCTTCTTCTTCATATGCACACAATGGACCTAGGATCAAGCAAGTAAAGCTTTATTAGCAGAATTTTACATCAAATAAATATGAAAATGTGATGCAAATTATACAAAATTAGAGACTAATCAGTTAGCACCTTTCTTAGCCAAAACAAACTTATTTGCAAAATTTGAATCATTAATCCTATATAACAAAATTTTACAAGGTGGCCCTTACGTCCATAATGTGTACATGTGTACACATGAGCATACAGGTGTTATGCGTATGAATGTGAGACGCATGTGTATGCTGTGGTTTGTATGCATGCATAGGAGGAGCATGATTCTTGTGAAACATGGATTCTAACCGTGTGTGGTTCATGGCACATTGGCTCAAGGTGGAGCCCAAACAATCAATACTCTTTTTTAAAGCACATATATCATTTTCAATAATAGAAGAAGAGGTGGAGCATGCAATAGGTATACTAGATGGTGAAGAGTGACAAACATGAGTATCCAAATCATTTTTTAAAGGAATATTTTTCTTGGAAACCAAATCTAATTCTTTTGAAATAGAAGTAGTTTTATTTTTCAAAGATTGGTTCTCTTTAAAACAATTTCAAGTTTTAAAGTCAAAGTCTCATTTTTCTTCAAAACAATGTCACAATCATTTTTATTTTTCAAAATTTCATTTTCCTTTAAGAAGGTCAAGTTCGGTTTTCAAGGAATCTCTTTCACTTGAAATCTCAACATTCTCTTGCAAAACCAACTCAAGTTTTGAAGACAAATTTTTATTTTCTTCTTTTAATTTAAAGCTTTTCTTTTTCAAAACTTGGTATTTTTCAAGCAAGTTTTCACAAACAATAGATAGTTCTTCATTAAGAGCATCGGCATCCATGTAATCATCACTGGAAGAACTAGCACTATCATCTAGTTGAGTATCTGAATTTACCTCAAGGGAGTCATTCCCTGGATCATGTAGCAAGGTTGGTCGGACTCATCTTCACTAGATGCCTCCTTCACATATTTTGGCGTTTGAAGCTTTGGAGAGGTCAAAGTGTTCCACACTGCAAAAGCGAAATCACAATGAAAAACCATAGAAAGATAATCTTTGCTAAATGTGTTTCTAAGTGCCATTAGGGCTTGTGCATTGGCCTCTATATGCTTACTATTACCAAGATAAGATTTCTTGGTAGCGGTAAGGTAACATGCAAGCATAGGGTTTTTAAGTAAGCACTCATTCTAAGTTTTCACACATCGATGTTAGAAACATCAAACATGGGAGGGGCAAGGTAATCCATGTGTATGTGTGTAAACAAATACATGTGCAAATGCAAAAATAGATTAGCTAACCAAGATCTCACTCCTAGGTGGTTAGACCTAATATCAGGAGCGTAGGCTCTGATACCAATTGAAAGTACACCTAGAGGGGGGTGAATAGGTGTAAGGCTAATCTAATGACAAATGATGTGGAATTAAAAACAAATTGCAACATACTAGTGTAACCAAAGAGTGTAACTGAATTCCCGGTGAAGGGCTCTGAACTATCTCCTCTAAATTCCTCTAAATAAGAGTTGAGGCGCTATGTAAAGCTCTCTTGGTTCAATACAAGTGAGGCACACAAACAATACCAAGTATGTAAGATATGAGCAATATGAATCAATGCAATATATAAAAGTGAGAGAGTTAAGAGATAGTGGATCAATCGTAAATAACAAGATATATTTCAAGGTTCGAGCCACTGCTCTACGTCCCCGCCTTCACAGAGAAGGATTTCCACTATACGTCCACACAGGAAACCTCCACTGAGGATTTGGGTAATACAAACTTAGAGTACACAACTCTCTCAAACAACAACAACCTCTACACAAGAGGCAAGGCACTAAGCCACACAAGATTAACCTCTCAATAGAGGGATAGGCACAAAGCCAAACAACAACAATCACCTCCACACTTAGAGGGATAGGCATAAAGCCAACACTCCAACCTCAATCACCTCTACACTTAGAGGGATGACAACCAGCTCAAACTCCTCCACAATCACCTCTACTCAAGAGGGATACTCAAAGCAAAGAAAGATTACAACTCTTGGTGATCACAAAGATCACAATCAACTTTGGTGATCACAATAGACCACAAACCAATTTTCCCACAAAAACAAGATCCTATAGATAGGATAGAGATGATAGTTCAAGTGTGAGAAAATAAAGTGTTTGGAATGAAAATAACAAAGAAAAACTCTTGGGAAAAATACTAGATAGATATTGAAATAAAGATCCAAAAACTAATCTCCCAACGACTCTCTTTTTCTTTGATTTTACAGCACTTTAAAAACAAATAAAGAATAAATCTTTTGGTACAAAAACTTTTCTAAACTCTTACTGAAAAACACTTGAAAAATAGGAAATTTTCTCTTCAAAATCTTGTTAAAATCAGCTCAAGAGAAGACATATAAATAGCCTCTCAAAAATCTGCCCGTTGGCAGTCTAGAAAGGGCAAAATTGCCCTTCCAGTCGACCACCCGGTCGACCGGCCAATGGACATTTTTATGACCGCTGTGCCTCCGATCGACTGCCTGTTGGCCCAAAGGCTTATCACTCTAGTTTTGATGATGATCAACTCATGTAGTTATATTTGCTAATGATCTTGTTTAATTAGTGACAGATTCTTTATCAAGATCTTAGTAGGTGCAAAGCTCAACAAAGGATTAAATGTCAAGATTTGGAGCTAGCACGGGGTGATCCAAGGAGCTTTGGATCAAGCTTGGACCAAGTCAAGAAGATGAGAAGCCTTCAAGGGAAGACTTCAAGAAGATGAAGACTTGTGTCTAGGTATAAGATTTTGTTTTTGTTTCAGTTAAAATGTAAAGGATAGAATAGTTGGTGGATTGCTCAAGTCATATCACACACACACTCTGGATAGAATTGTTTTCATAAAAGATTTTCTTGTTAAGAAAAGATTTTCATTGTGACAAAATTCTATTTGGTTCTTGGTATTTCAAGTTTACATATCTTATATCCAAAATCAAGTTTAGTGCTTTATGTCAAAAACTAGATATTTCATCTTGATTGTGTAGTGGATCATATCCATACACACTATGCTTTAAAGTATATCTTGTTTTTGTATTTGATGAAAATTTGGAAAAACATGTTTTAGAAAAACAGTTTTTATTATGAGCCAATATTTTCAAGTTACAAAAATAGTCAAATCTTTAATAACATGCCTTGATTTTGTGCAAGCATGTTTCTATATTATAAAACTATTTTTGTAGAATTTCTAAGTATTTATGGGATTTTTTATTAAGCCAAAAGACCAATCTTTAAATCCCAAATTTTCTGGTTCTGGCAGTTCTGATTTTTCAGAACTGACAGTGGCCGGTCGACCGGGTCGGTCGACCGGACGTGCACAGACGTGCACGCCTGTGTGCACTGGAGAACGGTCGACCGTGCCGGTCGACCGCTTCAAGAGAGTCTGCTCTCTGGAAATTCCGGTCGACCGCACCGGTCGACCGACAGAGAAGTAATTCTCTGCTCCAGGTGCGCGGTCGACCGGGCCGGTCGACCGGAGGCTCCAACGGTCGGATTCTTGACCGTTGGCGATCGACCGGACCGGTCGACCGGAAGCTCTGACAGAGCCCAACGGTCAGATTTTTCTGGCCTCTATAAAAGGGGGTTTTGTCATTGTTTTGAGCTAAGATTTGAGGAGAGCTTTTGTCCAGTTATTTCCATTCTTTTAGCAGAGTTTTCTCTACAAAATAGAGTGCCAATATTTCCTATCAAAAGGGATTTTATCAAGAGAGTGTTTATTGTGATTTCTTAAGTTTTCCATCAAAGTTCTTTCCTTGATTTCTCACACTACACTTGAGCATCCATAGTTATATCTATCCTATAGGAGTGTTGTAGTGAGAGTTTTGTTAGGTGATCAAGTGTTTAGATCACCAAGATCTTTCTTTGTATTTGAGGAAGCGGGCAAGTGTGCTCGCAGTGTTTTGAGTTCGGGTGCGGACTTGTTGTACGAGGTGCGGCCTCGACGAGCCGGTGGGCTTGTGGTGTGTAAGGGACTTTGGGAGTCCGAGGGCTTGTAGGTGTCGCGGCACCAAGGAGAGATCCGGTTGGATCGTGCATAGTGGAAATCCTTCGTGTGTCGAAGGCGGGGATGTAGAGCAAGTGTGCTCGAACCTCGAAACAAACCCTTTTGTGTTTGCGATTGCTCACTCTTGCTCTCTTACTTTTTTTGTCTCACTTATATCTTGCATTACTTTATAGTCTTTATCTCTTATATGCATGATATACCTTTGTGCTCATAATTGCCATACTTGCTTGGGATTGTTATTAACACTAGTATTCAACCAAGAGAGCCAACGCGGCACCTCAACCCATTCAAGGGGAATCTAGAGGAGTTTGTCCAGAGCCTCGCAAGGGGAATTCGGCAACACTCTTGTGTTATACATAAGTGTTCAATTAAAAGAAGTTTTAATTTGGTCAATTTAGTTTTAATTCCGCATTATTTGTTCATAAGTGACCATTAGATTAGCCATCACCTATTCACCCCCCCTCTAGGTGATCTTACAATTGGTATCAGAGCCAAGTGCTCTTGATATTGGGTCTAACAACCTAGAGTTAAAGATCCTACTTTTAGGCTAATCACAATATTTTGTACACACACCATGGACTTCATGTCACCACCCACCTTTGACATTCTTAACATCCAAATTTGGAAGGTTAAGATGTCTTTGTTCCTCAAAGGACTTGGCCTTAGTGTATATCTTGCCACAACTAATAAAGAATATTGCTTAAATGGTAAGAACATTGAGGCTAATGCAAAAGCCCTTCATGCTATTAAGTCAACCCTAAATGATGATTATTTATCTAGGGTTTCTAATGTTGAATCGGCTTTTGTAGTATGGAACATCATCACCTCCCTCGACGAAAAAGATCTATACTATGCGGGGAGTGACTCGGACGTTGGAAGCGACACCTCCAATGCATGCTTTATGGTCCAAGGGGATAACCCCCTTGAGGTAAACTCCGAATCCGAGGATGAGGATGTTAATATGTCATATGATGAGCTTAATACATTTTGCCAATTATTGCTTGAGAAATATGACATGATTAAAAAGAATAATAAAAATTTGAAAAAGGAAATTGCTTGCATGCATAAGGAAAATGACTCATATAGAAATAACATTGCATGCTTAGAAAAAGATAATGAAAGTTGAAAAAAGAAATTTGATTGCATGCATGTAGAAAATGATTCTTTTAGAAATAAACTTGCATGTTTAGAAAAAGAAAATGAGGATTTGAAAAATGAGAATATTTCCTTAATGTCTAAATTGAATGTTTTTTGTGAAGGAAATATGATTTTGAAAAATAAGGTTGATATGGTGGAAAAACAAAAGGAAGTCATTTTGCAAGAAAATAAGTCTTTAAAAAGAAAATTTGTTGAAAAAGAAAAGGATAATGTTTTTCAAAAGAAAAAGAAAAATGATCATATATCTCATCATGCTTTACATGCCACCACAAATGAGATAAATGTTTTGAAAAATAAAATGGATAATTTGAGTTCAACTTTGAACTCTTGTGCATTTAATCATACTAAGTTGGAGTCAATGTTTTCAAAGAAACAAACTCCTCATGTTCATGCACATCACTCTCATCATCATGCTTATATTGCACAACATGATCACACTCCTACACATAAGCATACTAAGGTGTACGTATGTACACATTGTGGCCGCAAAGGCCATTTAGCAAAATTTTGTTTTGATAAGAAACCTCATTTATATTTTGCTAAGTATAAAAGATTTTGGGATCCTTACAATAAAGCTAACCCCAAAGGACCCAAGAAAGTATGGGTACCAAAACCCCCACCCTTTGATTTTGATGTAGGTGAGGGCTCTCACAAAACGTGAGAGGATTGGTGCCTTGATAGCGGATGCAATGGACATGATGGACAAACTTTTGGATGCATTGCTATCAAGGAAATTTTGGTGGGTCAACCACCATGCTAGGAGCTTTGGAGTTGGTAACGATTTCTAAACTCCTATTTCATTTATGCACATGCTTTTAATTTCATGTAGCATGTTCATATTTTTTTTTGGGTGCTTCATGTGGCATTTACATGCTTAAATGTAGAATGTGTCAAAACTTGCATTTATACATATATGAATAGTGAACTACAATTGACTCATATATATTTGAACTTCATGCTCATTTGTATCCACTATATGCATGTGTATAGGCTAGTTTTGATGATTCGGTCATTTATACTTGTTATGCCTATCTTTGATCTTACTTCATGTATATGTGTGTTTAATTCAAATCTAATAAATATACATGTATACCCCTTGAGTCATTTGCCTTCATGCAATATATATTGGACTCTTTTCATATTTGGGATATGTATGCATATTGTTAGAATTGGATAAATCATACATATACCATGAACATTAGTATTTTAAATAAAAAAAATGATTTTTCATGTTTTTGATTTGTACAACAAAATGTGATTTATGATCTTTTTGAGCTTGAATGACTATTTATAAAAATGCTATTTACATGATCTTTTGAACACTCATCTTTATGATACAAAATATTTTGAGCTTTATAGACCATGAGTGATTAAATCTTTATGTATTTAGCAATGCTTTATGAAAAATATATGATTTGTTTTAAGATGAAAAATAAGATTTTCATGAGATTCATGCTTCACTTTCTATTTTCATGAAAATACCATTTACATAACCTT
Organism: Agave tequilana; assembly: GCA_038442645.1. NCBI lineage: Eukaryota > Viridiplantae > Streptophyta > Magnoliopsida > Asparagales > Asparagaceae > Agave > Agave tequilana. The sequence continues at coordinate 61,392 of JAVJIF010025166.1, read as the reverse complement.
TGAACACTCATCTTTTATGATAAAAGATAATTTTTGAGCTTTATGGACTATGAGTGCTTGAACTTTTATGTATTTAGTATTATTCATGGAAAACATTTGACTTTGTATTTTTGAAGGATCTTTAACTAGTTTGTCAAAAATCCATTTAAACTAGTTATCTATTCTTCAAATTGATTCACATGATCCTATTTGTAATCATATGGATAAATTCTTTTGTATTTTCAAAATTTATTTGATGCTTCATGATTTGAATATTAGTTTAAATGTTAGCATTTGTCAACACTTGGATTTATACTTATACACATTATGGATCACAAATAAATCTATATATGATTGGGTTTGAATGCTTATTTATGCCCATTAGGTGTATTAGTATAGCTTAAGTTTTGATGATTATTACATTTTAAACTTGTATTCCCATTTTGGATTTATGCTATGATCATGTGCTTTCATTTCATGTATATGTTTGTCTTGCCAAAATATTAAGATATACATGGATACCTCTTGAGTCATTTGCCTTTCATGCAAATCTATATATAGACTCAAATGTGTTTTAAGGATATGTATGTATACTTAATGTCTTGTCAAAACATACATATATCTTGAAATATAAATTTTGTTTTTAATAAAAATTTTGTAATTTTTCAATAAAATTTTTGTGATGGATTTCATGATTTCAAAATTTTAAGGAATATTGAGTTTTATTGCTATTTTTCATGATACCATGTTCCACATAACACTATCACACTCACTTCTTTTTGATATGGACTTTATGGATAGAGTGCTTTTTAGTGCCTTGTGTTTCATTGATATTTCATGAAAAACTTTTGACTTATTCCTTGATTGAAGGATTCCATACTAGTTGTTAAACACCTTCATTTAACTAGTTCGAATTCTTCATGTGGTAGATTTTATGATATATACACTTAAGCTTAATTTTCAATTGGTATCATTGGATAGTTTCAATTGGTATCAATATGACCTCTTATTGTGTATACTCATATGTTGTTCTTTCACATATGTATGTATCTACTTAAATTGGTATACTCTTTTCATACATATATATGATTGTCGTGTGCTTGTATTAAAATGGATTTATATTTTAAAGCACAATAGTTGTTAATGCTAAGCTTACTTCAAATCTTATTTATTTTAAAGCTTATGCATTGTATTTCAAAATTGGTATCAAAATTCAAAATTTGATTGTTCTACATTTGGTACCTTAAAAGAAAGTTGTGTATTTTAAGATATTTCAAAATTTTGTTTTCATAAGAAAAGTTCAAAATTTTGTCTTGTTAAAGAAATATTCAAAATTTTTGATTTGTATTTCCTATATGCAAGGAGAGCTTAACATCTCTCTTACATATGGATTCATGTTGAGTATATTATAAATTGAGGAGCTTGACAACTCTTCTTTATATGATATACGTGTGTAGGGGGAGCTTCACATCTCCTCTTATGCATTACATAATATGTGTTATGTGAGTTAGGGCTTGTCATCCCTTCTTCATGTAATGCATATGTGTAGGGAAGTTAACTTAGCGTCTTCCTCTTCATGAATGTATATCGCATATAAATCTTATTGATTGATTTGATTTTACCCTCCTTGATTTCCTTATTTTTGACAAAAAGGGGGAGAAAATGTGTTTGATGATTTGAACTTTGAACCCTTTGTTGATGATTGACAAAAAGGGGGAGAAGTATTTGAGTTATATGCATGATTTCCTTAAGGGGGAGACGTATTTGTTCCTTACTTAAGGGGGAGAAAGATTAGAAAGATTAGAAAGATTTTGAGATTTTGAGTTTTTATACTTGTGCTTTTACTCATGCATAGCAATAACTTGAGAAAAAGATTTGTGCATTCATTTGCATACATATTTATGTGCTTTAATGTCATATCTATTTATTTCTAGTGATGCATGAGTTAAGGGGGAGCTTCTTTGAAGCTTTACTTTAATCCATGCATATATAACTTCATGAGTTTTGTCATCATCAAAAAGGGGGAGATTGTTGGCCCAAAGGCTTATCACTCTAGTTTTGATGATGATCAACTCATGTAGTTATATTTGCTAATGATCTTGTTTAATTAGTGACAGATTCTTTATCAAGATCTTAGTAGGTGCAAAGCTCAACAAAGGATTAAATGTCAAGATTTGGAGCTAGCACGGGGTGATCCAAGGAGCTTTGGATCAAGCTTGGACCAAGTCAAGAAGATGAGAAGCCTTCAAGGGAAGACTTCAAGAAGATGAAGACTTGTGTCTAGGTATAAGATTTTGTTTTTGTTTCAGTTAAAATGTAAAGGATAGAATAGTTGGTGGATTGCTCAAGTCATATCACACACACACTCTGGATAGAATTGTTTTCATAAAAGATTTTCTTGTTAAGAAAAGATTTTCATTGTGACAAAATTCTATTTGGTTCTTGGTATTTCAAGTTTACATATCTTATATCCAAAATCAAGTTTAGTGCTTTATGTCAAAAACTAGATATTTCATCTTGATTGTGTAGTGGATCATATCCATACACACTATGCTTTAAAGTATATCTTGTTTTTGTATTTGATGAAAATTTGGAAAAACATGTTTTAGAAAAACAGTTTTTATTATGAGCCAATATTTTCAAGTTACAAAAAAAGTCAAATCTTAATAACATGCCTTGATTTTGTGCAAGCATGTTTCTATATTATAAAACTATTTTTGTAGAATTTCTAAGTATTTATGGGATTTTTTATTAAGCCAAAAAGACCAATCTTTAAATCCCAAATTTTCTGGTTCTGGCAGTTCTGATTTTTCAGAACTGATAGTGGCCGGTCGACCGGGTCGGTCGACCGGACGTGCACAGACGTGCACGCCTGTGTGCACTGGAGAACGGTCGACCGTGCCGGTCGACCGCTTCAAGAGAGTCTGCTCTCTGGAAATTCCGGTCGACCGCACCGGTTGACCGACAGAGAAGTAATTCTCTGCTCCAGGTGCGCGGTCGACCGGGCCGGTCGACCGGAGGCTCCAACGGTCGGATTCTTGACCGTTGGCGGTCGACCGGACCGGTCGACCGGAAGCCCTAACAGAGCCCAACGGTCAGATTTTTCTGGCCTCTATAAAAGGGGGTTTTGTCATTGTTTTGAGCTAAGATTTGAGGAGAGCTTTTGTCCAGTTATTTCCATTCTTTTAGCAGAGTTTTCTCCACAAAATAGAGTGCCAATATTTCCTATCAAAAGGGATTTTATCAAGAGAGTGTTTATTGTGATTTCTTAAGTTTTCCATCAAAGTTCTTTCCTTGATTTCTCACACTACACTTGAGCATCCATAGTTATATCTATCCTATAGGAGTGTTGTAGTGAGAGTTTTGTTAGGTGATCAAGTGTTTAGATCACCAAGATCTTTCTTTGTATTTGAGGAAGCGGGCAAGTGTGCTCGCGGTGTTTTGAGTTCGGGTGCGGACTTGTTGTACGAGGTGCGGCCTCGACGAGCCGGTGGGCTTGTGGTGTGTAAGGGACTTTGGGAGTCCGAGGGCTTGTAGGTGTTGCGGCACCAAGGAGAGATCCGGTTGGATCGTGCATAGTGGAAATCCTTCGTGTGTCGAAGGCGGGGATGTAGAGCAAGTGTGCTCGAACCTCGAAACAAACCCTTTGTGTTTGCGATTGCTCACTCTTGCTCTCTTACTTTTTTTGTCTCACTTATATCTTGCATTACTTTATAGTCTTTATCTCTTATATGCATGATATACCTTTGTGCTCATAATTGCCATACTTGCTTGGGATTGTTATTAACACTAGTATTCAACCAAGAGAGCCAACGCGGCACCTCAACCCATTCAAGGGGAATCTAGAGGAGTTTGTCCAGAGCCTCGCAAGGGGAATTCGGCAACACTCTTGTGTTATACATAAGTGTTCAATTAAAAGAAGTTTTAATTTGGTCAACTTAGTTTTAATTCCGCATTATTTGTTCATAAGTGATAAGTGACCATTAGATTAGCCATCACCTATTCACCCCCCTCTAGGTGATCTTACACTGCCCGGTCGACCGGGCCAAAGCCATCAGTCACCGCCCGGTCGACTAGCCCCCACCCGAGAGTGGGGTGCTTTTCAGTCGGTCGACCTGCACATCGGTCGACCATCACGGTTGACCGCCCGGTCGACCGCCAATGCCGTCTGGCTGGGGAAAACAGGTATTGAAAACTTGTCTTTTTAACTTCAATTAAATCCCATAAAATCACAATAATTTCACAAAAATAAGTTCTTATTAGATCTTTAAATACCAAACATGTGTGACTAAAAATCAACACATATTACAAACTATTTGAACCATTTTTGTGATATTGAAATTTAGCTTAAACACAAAATCGGTATTTTCTAAAACTTGAATTTTTGAAATGGAAAACCGTTTTCTCCAAAACTCATGTAAGCACAAAAATATGATATTGAAACAACTTTGTAGCATATTGTATATGGATAGAATCAAATATACATAAAAGATATTATATATATGTTTTTGGCATGAAATCCAAAATCGGTTAAACTGAAAACCAAAACCAATAAACTTTAAAACTTGTGTGTGTATGTGAACTTGAGCATATCAACACTATCTAATTTTTACACAAGATCTAAACATACTATACACAAACCGAAGTCTTCTTGTCTCCAAGCCGAGTCGATCCAAACGCGATCTAACGAGCTTGACTCAACCGAGTGCTAGATGCGATCTTGACGTCCGAGCTCTTGAATCAACATGTGAAAGCCAAAATCTCCTTTGTTGAAGTTATACATCTACTAATATCTTGGTCAATCACTGAAGCTATTTAAATACAAGATTATTAGTAAACTATAACTATATGAGTTAATCATAATCAAAACTAGAATGATGGGCCTCTGGGCCAACAGACCTCCCTTAGCTGTGCGCAGCCTCCCCTGGCGCTAGCCCTCCCCAAGCACCCCCCCTTCTCTCTCTCTCGCACACACCCCCCTTATCTCTCACGCTCTGTTCTTTCTCTCCTCTCTCTCTCTCTCTCTCTCTCTCTCTCTCTCTCTCCCCCCATCTTTCTCTCCTTCTCTTTCTCTTTTTATCTCTATCACGTCCCCCTCTCTCAATCCCTCTTTGTTTCTCTTTGTCTCTCTTTAATTCTCTCTATCCTTCTCTTTCCGTTTCTTTTTTCTCTCTCCCCCTTTGTTCCCTCTCTTTATTTCTTATTCTTTCTCTTGAAATGTATATTATCATCGTGCTTCCGCACTCTGATTCTTGCACGTATTGGTACTTAGCGTACACATGTGAGGATATCTCCGCCCTGTGTATGTACATCACAATAGCGTCCTCATACTTGCAGGGACGAGGCGTTACATATGGTGGGTTGAGAAGGAGGTGGAGGAGAAGGAGGTGGAGGAGGAAGTGGTGGGGGTTAGAGGAAGAGGTAGTGGTGGTGATGATGGATTTGAGAAGAAAGAAGTGGAGGAAGTAGTGTTGGTTGTGATGGGAGTGGGGTTTAAGAAAGTGGTGGAGAAGAAGGAGAAGAGCAGGTTATGATGATAGTGGGTTTTAGAATAAGGTGGAGGTGGGTGGTAATGGTGGTAGATTTAAGGATAAGGTGGTGGTGGTGATGGTGGCGAACTTGAGGATGAGATAGTGGTGGTGGAGTATGGGGAGGAAGAAGAGGGGGGGGGGGGATTTTCGGAGGAGTAATCAGTGGTGGTGATGATAGTGGAAGAGGAAGATAAGGTGGTAGTGTATTTTTTTTAAAAAAGAATTAAGTTTAAGAGAGTCACATGCTCTGCACGTGTCCCTTTTAAAGGAAAAGTTAACGGTGTTAATACTTCAAGGGGTTAATGAGTAATTTTTTACAATTAAAGATGTTTGATGCAACACCCTTGATAGTGCAGGAGATTTCTCACAATTTACCCTACTCTAAAACTAACTTCCGTCAAATTAGCATAGCACAAATAGAATAGTACGAAATATATTTTGTGAGGGCCACACATCTAACTCATCTTTCCGGACAGAATTGTATTGTAGCTAGTCGTCAGTGATGTGATATTGTTTCCTTATTCTTTTTCTCAGGGTTTCTACTCAAGCGGATCACACGACTCTAGTCACAAAGTAATACATGATTATGACATGGACTTGGACCGTGCTCTAATTTTAACGCAGATGAGAGTATCCAAATCCGTAAAACTGTAAACGTAACCCGTAGCATAGGTCCCCTAGTATTAAAGAGGCTTAAAAATAGAAAAGTATGTTTTCTTTCGAGAACTTTCCCTTAAAAATAGACTTTAACTAAATCCATTGAATACTTCTTCGGCCACAATCAAGTCGTGAACATGCGTGGAAGGAAAACTGCCGAGATTGTGGAGACTTGGGAACACAATTTTATGAAAGCACCCCAAAATGTTTTATTTTGCACAAATTTCGTAAGAATTATGAACATAGGATGGAGGTTTACAAAACCCATTCATGGAGTATAATTTTACATAATTTACAAAATTAGCGAAAGTTAGTTAATCTTTGCATATAAAACATGTACATCAAATATGTATATAAAACATGTACATATAACTATGCATATAAAACATGTGCAACTAGAGATTTAAAGTTCAAAAGATGTTATTGCTTTTGTTTGTGTGTGTGTGTGTAAGGATACAACGAGTTATAAAACTTTAAGTATTTATAATGTATCTTTTTTAAACTTTTTGCAAAATTATTTTAGTTTCCCGTGCATAGCATATGCTAAAATTCTAGTAACAGAGAAATGCTATTCTAACTCGAACCTAATAATTCATTAGAAGTTTTTCTAAGGGCTGTTTGTTTGGACGTAAAAACCGTAAAAGGCCATAATTCGTAAATGACTTACAACCCAATTACAATTACGACATTTGTTTGGACCATAATTCGTAAAAGACTTACGCAACTCAGCTGTCACTCACTTGCAACCCAATTATCACTCTTTTACAGCTCACTTATAATTAATTTTGTGGTCATGCAAATTTGTATTATTTTTTTAACGTTAATATTAATTTTTTTAATATTTAGTATTTTTAATATTTATTTGGAATATTAAAAAATTTTAAATCACCAAATAGTTAATATTATGGTCAACTTTTTCACTTACGATGTACACATTACGACAACCAAACACCATAAAACACAATACATTTTTCCATTTACAACTTTATATTACCAACCAAACACCGTAAAGCTTACATTCATGTAACTCATTTTACAACTGTAAAAGAATTTACCAATTAGGACTTACGAATTACGACAACGAAACAGAACCTAGCTCGAATCACGACACAATGTAAATCACAAAGATTGTATGTACAACAGAGTAATGCTATTCTCACTCATGCTTTTAAATTTGTATTAGGAAATTTGAGGTTTTTTTTTAGTAATAAACCGTAACCTGTTGCAAGCGGGATTTAAACCTCAGATTTCTTGCTCGCTGCAAAGAGCAAGAAATTTGAATTAGAAAAAAAAAAAAATGACTCTTTCAATTCTAACCCGAATTATTGAGCATCTTAGAATCTTAGCATTCACTTATTTTTACATCTAAAGAAGTTCCCTCACACAACACACACACACTTGCATTTTTAACAAGCTTCATTTTTTGCAGAAGAAACTTGGATAACTTGAGCCTCTTCAGAGCAAGCAAACAATCTCTTATTTTCTTCCCAAATGAAGTAGAATTATTACTATATTTTGTTTATTTGTATATACGAAAAATATCTATATTTGATTTACATTGTCAAATGTTTTTATCAGATACGAATACTAGATTTTTTTTTTTTTTTTTGAAGTGACTGTAAATGGGAATACAATAAATTTCATATCCGATCCGTTTGCATCTTGAAACCAAGTCGTATGTGAAACATATCCAACATGTATAAAAACAATTGCATTATTCATATACTGATATACTGTTATTTCTATACTGTAATTATATGCAAATAATTTATCTGAAAGAGCTATATACTTCTTTGTTCATGCCACTTTGGGCCTGTTTGGTTAAGGGTGGAAGTGAGGAAGTGAGAAATTGAGGAAGTAGTAATAATTCCCTTTGGAACTTGGGAATTGGTTAGTAAGTTTTCCGGTGTTTGGATGCTGTTGGGAAGTGTGGTTTGAAAAATATTTTGTCTTTTTCGGTGTTTGGATGGTAATGTGAAAGTGGAAGTGGAAAAGTTGACCACAAAGTTGACCGTAAAATAATATTAAAATAAAAATTAATTAAGAAAAATAAAAAATAGACTATAATTAGAATGCAAGTGAGAGTTACATGGTCAAAAAATTAACTGTTTTGTGCTACAATTTATTACAAATGTGATTTACATGACCACAAAATTAACTGTAGCACTCTGAAAGTGAGAAAATGGTTGTGTAAAAGAAAAAAGATAAAAGAAAAAGAGGTTTTCTTATTTTCTTTTTCTAATGTTTGGATAGATAGGAAAGTGAGCAATTATACTTCCTTATTTTCTTACTTCCGCCCACTTCCTTGCAACCAAACAGCCCCTTTAATACCCTGGACACAATATTTAATGGTGAAGATATTGTGGCAGAGTGCAAGAGATAGAGAAGAACCAGCTCACCTCGATTGCCAAGATATAATCCTTCTTAATTAGAGCCTGTTTGGTTCTTCATTGGAAGCCATCACATCAGCTTGCTTTTCATGAGATTCATTGTAGCTATATTGAATTTAAAGCTCATTTTCTTCGCTAGCGAGAGGATCTCTGCTTCTCTGTGTAGATATTCTTTTTGCAATGATTCTAGCGAGCGCCGCATAAATTTCTCTCCCACCTGAAAACGTAACCAAAAGCACAAATTAGATATCTGTCACCGATAATATTTTTTACAGATTTTCAAATCCAAAATTTGTCGAAGAAACAGGCCTGGGGAAAGAGATTGTGGCTGCTGGTGTTTGACCCTTGGAAACAGAAAGGGATGGGCATTTTTTTTTGCCCCCTTCTGTTGATTCTGATCTCTCACACACTGAAGAGAATGCTTCCTGTGATTTTCAAGCGTTTCTTTCTTTCTTTCTTTTACTCCCACCAGCTCAACAACAAGCTGGATAAAATAAAATAAAATAAAATTAGTTCAAGAAGAGATATATACCTGTCTATTGTGTAAAGGAGAACAAAATTCCCAAAAATTTGAACACAAAATAAATGGTGAGAGATGGATTAAATCTACATTTAAGGAAGGGAGCATTAGCTCCAGTTTAAGACTTGGTTAGCAAGTAAAGCTCAAAACAGTAGAAAGATCAATTAATTTTCCACCAAAAAAATTTGTACTCTTTACTGTTATTTCTCAAATGAGTACCCAGGGGCCAGGGCTGATCCATTTCTGTCCTATGGCCGAACCCTATAACATACTAATTACAGATATCAGGGTCAAATGTGAGTTCAGACTCTGCTTTGTGGCTACCCTGTGCAAACTGTGGATTTCTAAAGCAGGAATCTAAACACTATGTGGCATTAGGGCTTGTTTGTCATGAAAAATAGAAATTAGAAAACTGACAATATCAGAAATCCTCAAGTAATGTGGGCTAACCTGACAGTGTCAATTCCCTGGGCGTTTTCATATCCACTTGGAGAGGAAACCGTCACAACCTAGAGAGGAAAATCAGTTGGGCTGATTTCTGTCATACAAATAGCACAGCTCAGAAAAGCAAATGGGCCCCATCAGACTCAGAAAAAAAACAATTTTTCACTCAAATAAACAGGCCCTCCTTAGAGCCAGGGGTTGCTTAGGCTTTCCATTTTGATGTGCTAGTGTACTTCAATGGATTAGGATTGAGATCAGGCCATTGGCCATGAGAACCATTTTTTTCTTAGGTTTTGTTGGTTGTCCTCTTTCAGTAGGAGCTAATGAGCTTTAACATGTTTCCAACTAGGTTTTTCTTCAAGGAGGAAACTTACTCTTTGATTATAAGTGACTGTGGAAAGGAAATAGAAAAACAAGAACTTACACCTCATTCTACCCACCTCTATATCTCTGTGTACATTTCACTAATAGGTGGTGACACAGAGCCCACTTGCTTCACTTTTGAGCATACAAACCATTAAGTCACATTTGTTGAATAAGAAGAATATTGCCCATAAAGGAAAAAAGGAAAAATTGACCCCATTCTCATGAGTTTTCCTAGTACGCTAATCAAGAGGCGTTATGTGACATGATCTCCAGACCATTGATCTAAGTATCATTACTCTCAGTATCGTAGTGTTCCATTGTGAGACGAGATGTCCTTCCATTAAGCCTCCTCTACGTCTCTAATTGGAAATAAGATGGGAACGCTAATTGCGAGTATGAATAATAAGTTAAGATCAACTCACTTGCAGTTGAAAATATACCCAGAGGGGAGTGAATAGGAGTGAATAGGTGTAATGCTAATCTAGTGATAAATAATGCGGAATTATACGTCTCTAATTGGAAATAAGATGGGAACGCTAATTGCGAGTATGAATAATAAGTTAAGATCAACTCACTTGCAGTTGAAAATATACCCAGAGGGGGAGTGAATAGGAGTGAATAGGTGTAATGCTAATCTAGTGATAAAAAATGTGGAATTAAAAACTTTTACACTAAATATTAACACACAATGTATAACTAAGAGTGAAACCGAATTCCCCATGAAGGGCTCTAGAACTTCTCCTCACCGGTTCCTCCAAATTAAGAGTTGAGGTGTTTCAATAGCTCTCTTGGTTTAATACAAGTGTGTGCACAAAAACAATATCAAGCATGTATAGATATGAGCAATAATAACAATGTAAGATATAAAAAGTAGAGAGTTAGAGAGAGATCCAAACGCAAACAAAAGAATATGTTTCGAGGTTCGAGCCACCGCTCTACGTCCTCGCCTTCACACATAAGGATTTCAACTATCCACTAAGAATCTTTCACAAAGAGGCCTCCACCGAGAAATTACAACTTACAACCGAGAGTACACAAATCCAACTCTCTCACATCTACACAAGAGGGAAGGCACAAAGCCAAGCACAAAGTAAAGAGAAAATTACAACTTGGTGATTACTTAGATCACAAATAAGAACTTGGTAATCTCAAAAAACCACAAACAAAACCTCTCACAATACAAGTTCTTTCGGTATAAATTTGCAATGAAGAGCTCAAGTATACGAGTGAACAAAGATTTTGAAAAAGAAACACAAAAAAAATATACTTGTAAAAAAACTCTTGAAAGATATAGAAATGAAAACTAGAAACTAGATTTCTCAAAACTTATTTTCTTTTGATTTTCTAAAACTTTGAAACAAAATAAAAATATAGATTTTAAAGCTCGAAAACTTGTTCTAAAAACTTGCTGAAAACTCAGTTGAAGTGGGGAAAATTAGCTCTTGAAAATTTTACTAAAAACTGGCCAAAGCAACCCTTATATAGAACCCAGAAAATTCTAGCCATTGGGCTCAGAACACAGGCCAAACTGGCCTGTCGATCGACTGCTCGGTCGACCAGCCAACGGTCATTTTTATGACCATTGGGGTTGCCGGTCGACCGCCCCCAAAGCACAGAGAGTATAACTCTTTATCGGTCGACCGCTCCCTCTACCCGAAAGTTGGATTGAGCCAGTCAGCCGACCACAGTTGGGCTTGTGCACTTGTGAACGTCCGTCGACCGAGCTAGCCTGCAGTAGATTGGTCGGTCAACCGTAAGCAGCCCAAAATTGCAATTTAGATAGTTTAAAAACCAACTTCATAAACCCATAAAAATTCCAATAAATCCTCATAAATTTCAAAAAAATAAGTTCATATAAATACTTTGAAGTACAAATACATGTGATCAAAAATCAACACATATTACAAACAAATGAACTATTTTTACGATAAAGAAAAAGAGACAAAAACTAAAAACCGTATTTTCCAAAATCCAAACATTGAAATGGAAATCCAATTTTTCTATAAACTAGTGTAAATACAAAAGCAAGATATTGAAACATATTTAAAGCATAGTGTGTATAGATAGACTCCACTACATATAGTAAATGATATATACTTATTTTTGACAATAAATACCAAAATAAGTTTTGATAAAAACAAAACTTAAACACATGAACTATATTCATCAAAATAAGTTTTTCTAAACATATATGAACCATTAATGTATATGGATGAAATCCAATATACATATAAACTTGTTTTGATGAAATCTATTCATGAAAACAAAAGATGTATACTTGATACATCGAAACTCAAAACCATACATGTTGAATCGAAACACATGAACTCATAGAAATAAGTTTTTATAAACCATTAAAGCTCTAATATGTGTGGATAGAATCCAACACATATATAAACCATAAAACTTATTCTATTGAGATGTAAGCCATGTAAGCATAAATTCTTGATACTAAAACGGTTAAACCGAAAACCAAAAATTATAAATCATAAAAGCGATAAATAAACTTGTGTGTGAACTTGAGCAATTTAAAACTATTTTATCCTTACACAAGATCTAAACAAACATCTAAACAAACAAACATAAACTCAAGTCTTCTTGTCTAAGTAGACTTGATCCAAAACGCGATCCAAAGAGCTTGACTCCATCTCGAATACTTGATGCGATCTTGACGCTTGAGCTCTTCAATCAACACGTGCTAACTTCAAAATTTTGACTTCGAATCTTTTGTTGAAGTTACACGTCAACTATGATCTTGACCAAAATCTGAAACTTACCAAACACAAGATCATTAGTACTATAACTACATGAGTTAGTCATCATCAAAACTAGAGTGATGACCTTCGGATCAATAATCTCCCCCTTTTTAATGGTGACAAAATTCATGAAGTTATATGTGTGTGTGCATGGATTTAAAGATGAGCTTTGCAAAAGCTCCCCTTTACGCATGCATAACATAAATAAATAAATATTCAATGTGAGCACATGATACCAATCATAACAATCATATAGATATGCAATATTAACTCTCGGTACCAAATGTATATGGCAAACTCTTGATACCAAATAAATATGCAATATAAGTTTTAGATGCCAAATGATAAAGAATATATATTCATTGTAATTGCTAGCTAGATACCAAATAAAAAGTATATCAATACAATCGCTAGCTAGATACCAATGTCCCAAAACATGATATCAAAAACTAGAAAAACAAAATATATGCATAAAATTATAACATGCAAATATAAACTCTCAAATCATTCTCCCCGTTTTGGTCAATCATCAACAAAGAGGTAAAACCAATTGAAAGTAAAACTATTAATTGAAACAAAATACCAATTTTAAAAACGAATATGTCAATTGGAAATACTAAGTGAAAATGAAAGTAGAATAACATTTTGAGACCAAAAAAAATATACCAATTGAAAAATAATATGGATATCATATAAAAACTATACCAATTGAAAATAAATAATCCATGATATCAATCTTTTTAAATTCTAAACTATTTTGCAATATAGATACCAATTCTAAACACCAATATAGAAAGTATAAGCATTTTCTAAAACAAAATATTTTTCTCAAAAGGAGTGGGAGTAAGATACCGATTGAAAATATAATCAAGAATTTTTCTCCCCCTTTTTGAAAAACCAACAAAACTAATGCATAAGCTTGTAAAAGATACCAATTAACATTTAGAACTAAATCAAGCTTAGCATAAAATAATTTGTGCTATAAAACATATATGTATAAACATTGTTAATCTAGCATAAGAAATCATATATATGTATCTATGATCAATTTAAATACCAAATGAAATATGATGCATACATATATAAGAAAACATGAGTATAAAAAAAATGAAATATGATAAAAATCATGTAAAACTCATAACATCCACCCTATTATGCACATGTTTAAAAAGATATGTGAGCATACAAGATATGATCGCCCAACTAACCGCCTTTAAAATTTTGGAAAATAATTTTAGCATAAGTTGAAAACACTACCAATTGAAGAATAAAAAACTAGTTTAAAGTAATTTTGAAAATTAGTATGAAATCCTTCAAGTAAGGAACAACATATACATATTCCATGAAAATATGCTAAATACACAATAATTGACACTCAAAATTTATAAAACACAAAGATGTCCATGAATTCAAAATCATGAGTAAACAAAAGATATCGAGTGCATAAAAATCATGTAAGAAACATATACATGGGGATAAAGCAATGAAGCTTGATTTCATCAAAAACAAATATGAAATTCTTTTTTCATAAACAAGAAACAATAAAATATGAAAATTCTATTTTCATCAAAAACTACACAAACTTCAAGGCATATAAATGTTTTGTCAAAACTAAAGCATACAGAGTTATCCAAACATGAAAAGAGTCCATAAAAGAGTACATGACATATAATGTAAATGACTCAAGGATAGAACATGTATATCAAGTAGTTTTTGACAAAATTTACATATACATGAAGCTAAGAATATTTTCATGAAAACATGTACATGAGTGATGTAAAAGCAAATAAAAGAGTAAAAGTATAAATGTAAGAATCATCAAAATTAAGTCATACAAGTACAATCAATTGAGTACACAAGAACAATAAAGCATGTAAAATATAAAAATCAAGTGTAACACACTAATTGTATAAGTATAAACATAAGTTTTAATAAAAATTACATCTAAACATGTAATCAAAGCATGATACACACAAAAACAACAAAACATCGAAGATGAAATAATATGATCATTATTGTAAATGCAAGTATTATTAACACTAGGATATACACAATAGCTAAATAATAATTGAGAATACAAAAATATAAATCCATATAAACATGGGTGTATCTCAAATATTATATATGTATATCACAAGTCTAATAAACATTACATTTAACCATAATGAGCATTAAAACCATGACATGCTAAAATCATCCAATATGAAAGCATGTAAACCTAAACATGATATGCTAAAAACATAAAATAGAAGTTAGAGATAGTTACCAAAACCAATTGAACTAATCTCCACTTCTCCAAACATGGTGGTCCTCCCACCAAAATTCTTCGATAGCAATGCATCCAATGGTGTGTCTGTTGAGTCCAAATGCATTTCCACCAAGGCACTAACACTCTCACGTCTTGTGAGAACTCACACCTACATCAAATACAATAGGAGTGAATTTTAGTATCCAAACTTTCTTGAGTCCATGGGGGTTAATCCAAACTTTCTTAACTCTTTATACAAATAAGTGAGTTTGGAAGAGTGAGCAAGAGTTAGAAGCCTAACTCTTGCTAATTCTTATTGTTAAACAAGGCCTTCTAACTCTTGCCAACTCTTTTTATCAAACAAGGTCTATTAGCTTTTGCTAATTCTTGTTGCCAAACATGTAATGGTCCTAATTACTAATATCCTTGAGTCACGTAATAATAGCCGATCTTTTTCTAAATTTCGACAATATCTCCTCTGTAATTACTACAATATCTTGTATTCTAATTATATAATTTCAGTCACAACTGATTTACTTGTCACATCCTCGAGATCACAATTTCGATATATACAATCATAATATAAATAAGCTCGAGAATACTCCTATCAGCATTCTCAATCCAATACAATAATTATTTCCAACACCGAATCAAAAGAACACCAACAACCACACATATATCTTCATATATATGCAAAGACGAACAATCTAACTCACAAGTCTAACACGTATTATATAGCATGACATGTCAAGTTTAGTGTTTATATATATATATATATATATATATAAGAATGAACTATTCAGAGATGACAAATATACATGAACATATATGAACATGGATAAACAGAAGCTCGATGATACAATAAAAGCAAAATATCTGAAATAGGTACTCCAGTGATTCTATTCATCAACCGAGGAAGCCCGATTCACTCGATTATATGTCATTAGTCTCTTGTAATAATATCTCATATTTCATCAAATATATGTATTATCAAAATTCATCCAACACTTTGTACATAAAAAGCTCACGACATATTAAATAGTCCTTCCAGTATCTTTTATCTCACTAAACTTATAATAAAATAAATATTCATATTAGTACATTTATATACATATATCATATAAACACAACACTTATAACATGCAATGCATGTATGCACAATTCCTTTCCTACTCTCCTTCCACCGCCTTCCTCCAAAAAACATACATACATACATACATATATAATAATAATAATAATACTTCGTCTTCCCCCATCCGGTGTCACCTCTCGTAACAAGGGTACAACAATTTGTACGCGCACGCCACATATAATCACATACACATACTCCCTCCTCCCCCATCATAGCCCTTCCTCCATATATGTATATATGTGTAAATGTATATATACACATATATACATACATGTATATACGTGTGTATATATATACATGCATGTATATACATGCATGTATATATATATATATATACACACACACACACATTTATATACATGTATAAATATATATACCTGTACATGTATGTGTAGGTATATATATACATATATATAGATAGAATTGTGTCCTTCCAAAAGGATTTGAGCCCAAATCCTTCCCACTCAAATTCAACCTTCCGACATTTGAATACAAGATCCACTCCGTTGAAGTTGAAATATATTATTTCAAGTATCTATAAACCAAAGATCAAGTGTTTTTAATACTTTTTCCCATCCATCAAGCGACGCAAAATGGACGGCCGAAAATAGTGAGTTGGTTAGATCTATATGTCTTTAGACATACAAATTCTCGATCCAGCCATTTCATTATAATCTAAACATTTAAAACCCCTATAAACCAATTTTTGTTAGGTTTCAAATATTCTACACCGTTAAACTAACCAACTCACTATTTAGATTATCAGTTTTCCCTATTTGATGAATGGGCAAAAAGTATTCAAAACATTTGATTTTTGTTTATAGATACTTGAAATAATATAGATGAACTTCAACGTAGTAGATCTTGTATTCAAATGTCGGAGGGTTGAATTTGAGTAGGAAGGATCCGGGCTCAAATTCTTTTGGAAAGACACAAGTCTATCTCTCTCTCTGCACACACACACATATGTACACATATACATACACATATAGATGTATACACGTATACGTTATAGGTATACGTATATACATAAACAGAGATATGTATACATATATATGTATCTATATGTGTGTATATAGACTTGTGCCATTCCGGAAGGATTCGAGGCCGAATAATTTGCACTCAAATACAACCCTACAACATTCAAATGCAAGATCCACTCCGTCAAAGTTGATCTACATTATTTCAAGTAACTAAAAATAAAAATCATGTATTTTAAATTTTTTTGTCCATCCATCAAATAGGCATAAAATGAATTGCCGAAATAGTGAATTGGTTAGTTACGATGTAGAATATTTGAAATCTAACAAAAATTAGTAAGGATTTTTTAGTATTAGATCATGATGAAATGGTCGGATCGAGAATTTGTATATCTAAAGACGTAGATCTAAGTAATATGCTATTTTCGGCCATCCATTTTGCGCCCACTTGATGGATAAGCAAAAAAGTATTCAAATGATATATTTTTTTGATTTTAGAGACTTCAAATAATGTAAATCAACTTCAACGGAGTGGATCTTACATTTGGATGCCGAAGCGTGACATTTGAACCGTTTAGAGTTGGACCAAAATATAAACATTTATTTTGTAGTCCAACTCATATATCTGTGTGTGTATCAAACTATATAGTTTGTTGAGAATCTAGATCGTGAAACGAGCTTAGGGCTCTCAGATATCATAATTAACGAGTTTACACAAATTATACCATGATATCAAGCTATTCTCAATTAATATTATAGTTAGCTAGCTTCCATACTTAATATTATAACTAGTTAGCTTCCATAATTAATACTAAAATTAATCAAGTTTTCGATAGGATATAGGGAAACAAAATTATTAAAATCAAACATGAGGAAATTTTACTCATACTCGATTTTGCAATTATTCTGATATCAACGAAGCTCACACAATCGCCACGGCAAATTCTTATTTGATTATATATATAGGAATTAGGGTTTGTGTATAACTATTAATCAAATAAATTTTAAATAAAAAAAGAGGTGTTAATTTTACCTCTAAAAATGATTAACTAACAATTAATTACTCACAAATATATCACAAATACCCACTTTTCTTGCTCACACACTTATTCGGCCGAGATCGGATCCACCACGAGTCGAACTCGAGTCTTGATCGACTCCAAATGAAGGAGAAAAGAAGAGAAAAGAGAAGGAAAAAATCAAAGAGTGAAAGAGAGAGAGGTGGGGAAAATAGTAAGAGAGTGAGAGATAGTAGAGTGGGAGAAATAATCAAAGAGTGAGAGAGAGTGAGGTGGGGAAAATAATCAGAGAGTGAGCGAGAGTGAAGTGAAGAAAAAAATATAAGAGTTGAGAGAGAGTGACGTGGGCATGAGAGGGACATGCATCAGAGATATTTATTTATTTTTTTATATATACAACCGACTCTAGCTCTCTTTCTCTTCATTCATTAATATAAATTCATATATAAATATTTATATATAAATATATTAACTTATATTTATTTTTTCTCACCCTACATTATATACGCTTAAAGCTTAAACATAATTAATTGTTCACTAACTAAATAATTAAATTATCACCTCTAATCTTTCTTGATATTCAAATAATCAAATAATTAGAATTTTAATTTAGGGTTAAATAATCCGAGTGTCATAGAGTAAATAAATTTTGGATCTGAATCTTGATGCATAGGTATTAAGGTGTTTCCATTTGGTGCATAGGTATTAAGGTGTTTCCATTTGGAGATGGAAGTGTAGTTCCATGTACCTTCCTTCAAAGTTTTAATTGGAAATAGGACGGGGACTTGTAGTCACTATTAAAGGCTCTCGCTTTGAGGACAAGTTCTTCAAAGTCGAGTCTATTCCTTATAAAAGATTGTGGGTTCGAATCTTTTCATCCGCACTAGATGAAGAGATTTTTCAAGCTAAATTTATAAGACGCATTATCAAGTATATTATGCAATAGCTTGACTTCATGACATGCAGAGATTATTAGGATTAACTAATGACTGATGGCGGCTCATTCATGACATATGGAGGTTACTAACAATTTCATGGACGCTAAATCGTTTTGATTCATGTAAGCCACTAGATGTTTCATTCTCATTTTGTCTCTTTCTCTCACAATAGGGGTTACGATGTAAGTTTACGGGCTTTTATCCCCAAAAAATAATACAACAATAAAACCAAAAATTACAAAATGGTGATTACCTCTGGTATTACCCGTCCAAATCCTTTACTAAACCACAACAAAATGCCTTATTCAACTCCCCCCCCCCCCCCCACCCCCAAAAAAAAAAAAAAAACAAAATCAATCATTCTCTACATATAATATGGGGCAGAGACACACTTGAGTATCAGACCAGCACAAAATGGGCTCAAAACACTTAATCCAATAATGCATGTCACTCGTGACTTGTGAATTAAGTGCAGGTTAGTATTAATGTCATCAGCATTAAGGGAAAGTACAGTGTCACACAATATAAATACTTGAAATATAAAATTTCTAGAGTGCATGTGAGATGAATGACATGAGCTCAAATACAAATGAATAGGGAAGAATTATTGCCTGCATGCTAATTGCTGAGGCCATAGACACAGGAGGTAAACATATAGATTGTGAGGCTACATGCTGCATGCATTTCATGCCATTTGTTTTATTTGAAGTTTGAGAAGCCATGATAACAAATTATCAAATATATTAAGAAGATGAAAGGTGTGAATGGACTGATTAACCAAGATACTGAAGTGGTCATGAGCATGAAAATGATAGAAGGGAGTTGTAGCAGTTGGCATACTGAAATAGCTCAAAATACATCGATTTGTTCTGAAACTTGTGGTCTCTAAATATACTGAACTAGTAATCCTCAATATGTATAGCACATACTTAACGAGTCTCTGTATGAACTCCACAATATTCTTAAAGTCAGTAAATTACACCAGGTGGATCCTTTCAACTGTCATTATTTTTTCTAGCAACAAGATTGAAAGGGCAACAAGTTGAATATTGATCATAGAAATAGCAAGCAAAATAGCTTCTGTTTATTTTTACCAACTCACGGAAAAAATCTGTTTGGCTCATGAAAATACTTGCAATCATATCTTAATCTTGTTCTGCTAAATTATTGTGTAAAACTTCCAAGCGACTCATAGTTCATAAGATTCTACATGCTGCAAGTACGTCAAATCAATTCTACCCTGTCTTCATGATCAATCTTTATAGCCATGCGTGGATCATAGAAATAGCAAAGCAAAATAGCTTCAGTTCATTTTTTAACCAACTCATGGCAAAAATTTGTTTGGGTCATGAAAATCCTTGCAACCATATCTTAATCTTGTTCTACTAAGTTATTGTGTAAACTTCCAAATGACTCATCATAGTTCATAAGATTCTACATGCTGCAAGTACGTCAAATCAATTCTACCCTGTCTTCGTGATCAATCTTTATAGCCATGCACCCCTTGACTGGATTGTGGGCACGCACAACCTTACCAAAACACGTATGTTAAGCAAGTATTAGTGTCAGTGGTGATGATTATGATTGTTGTAGTCCATCCATAATTAAACATAACAAGAAGGAATCAGAATTGAGAAGAACTTGAGAAAGGAAAATCAGAATTTACAAGAACTTGAAAACAAGTTTGTTAAGGAACTAGAGATGGGGAGGACAGAAAAGATCAATCCTTAAAAAACTACTTAATCTCTGACCTAAGAGTCTAAGACCACCTAAAAGTAGATTTTTTGGCCAATGCTGAGCTAAAGTCCAATATTGATCACAAGGCCATGCAAAGTAGGGTTCAACAGCATTTTTCCACGTACTCTGATAATAACTGGCAGGGTACATAAACGATAAAATTTACTATGTGAAACTGCACATAACAAGAAACAAATCTCAAAGACTTGCCTTCACATGAAATCAGATGGCTTTCACAGATTAAGACACTTTCTCACCTTCTATAGGTTTTTAAATCATAGAACTCCATCTTGATATCAGATACAATAATTCAAACTTTGCACAAGGGAAAATCCAAATAGAAAGCCTAACTGTTACAGAAAGCCCATCAAAAGTTGCATGGAATGATTAACAGGTAAAAATTTCGTGTGTGACACCCAGAAAAGGGGGCATGGCAATTTATGCATCATTATACCACCCCAACGAGAGAAAAAAAAAAACAACAACAACAACAATAACAAAATAAAAATGACACTGAAATAAGCTTTGTTTCAATTAATTTTACAACAAAAAGGATTACAGAACATGAAGTGGGCACAAATACCCCAGCCACTGAAAGCATTTCATCATGCAAATGCAAGTTGTTTGCAAAATAAAAATACAAAAGAAAAGTATAAATTACCTTGATCCCTCTATTGATTTTGAACCGCCAGATTGGTCACAGATTCTTTTCTCCGCTCAATGTACTGACTTAGAATTGCCAACCTGGCTGTCTCGAACGCAAAGTAACCCAATGCTGCAAAGCATGCACTATGAAGCACCCTTGGTCCAATCCCACTTGTAAACCCTGTCCATCCTTCCTGCATCAATATCTGCCTCACGGTTTCCGAAACCTTAGTTCCACCTTGCCCCCGGACTTGGGTCATTAACCTTGTTTTAACTACATCCAATGGTGTGGTCAGACTTGCTGATATCACCCCAGCCAAAGCGCCACAGCACACACTCTCCACTGGCTCAAGGTGAACTTTCCCTGTCCTCCCCAAGACAAATGCCTTCAAGTACTCAAACGATGAGTAACTCAAAATCCCTGCAGGCAAATTTCTCAACAATGTAGCAGAGTATCCTGCATATAGCCCCAAGATCCCATCTTTCTCGAGAATTCTAAGCATTACCTGTTGCAGAATCATTCCCATTCAAAAATTTAGCAAGGTAATTGCCACAAAAGATAAAGAAATAAAACGAGAAGTGTTTTCAGTCAGCATGCCCAAAAGCGATATATAATAATACGCAGAAACCCACTGCAATGCACCATAATGAGTAAGGGAGTCTTCAGTTTGATGAAGTACGAGTTATTATTATTTGATATGATGAAATATACTCTAAATGCTTATGCATAAATGGACCAATTTTGTGTAGCCTGTGCTGGGACCAAATTGAGTGCCACTCGAACTGCATGATTCAAGGTGCTCCGGCCTAGATCAATTCTCCAATTTGTCCATATCAACAAATAGATGTTTCCTGCAACAGATATTTTATCTCTAGTTGTAGTTCACATCAACACAAACAACTTCATCAAAAAAAACAAGGGCACAGTCCAAATGTCATAAGAGGACCTGCATGCAATTGGAGCTACCATGTATCTCCAAATTCCAAAACGCCTAACATTATAGTTTACAGAGAGGTTTAAATGAAAACTTCGGAGTCAACTCGTCCAAAAATAATCAACTATTGAAACTATATTCTAAATTCCTAAGGAACTATCATGCATTTTAAAGTCCACGCTAAAATAGCAAATAGCAACTAATAAACAGCTTGTACAAAGATTGAAAGTAATTAAAAAACATCAACTTTAAGCAAGTGCATTACCTCCCAAGATCGCCCCTTGGCCCCAGCCTGCATTCTCTGAGTGATCAGCTCCTTGGGGACCATAATGGCGGACGAGACGATATTGCCCATCGCCCCCGCAGTCGGTGGGATCAGAATTGGAGGGTAATTCGGTAACTTCGACAGCAGCGACTTCCCAAACTCGCAAGTACCGAAGTAAATGGCGGACGACGAGGCGGACCCGACGAGAACAGCGGAGACCCCGCGGTAGAACCCGAGGATCCCATCGGACTTGAAGGTCTTGACGGCGGCGTCGAGGGCGGAGGAGTAGATTTGGGCGGCGCCCTTGGTCTGGAGCTTGGTCTTGACGGCGTCGATGGGGAGGAGGCAGACGTAGGTGAATGACCCGGCGATGCCGCCCGCGGCGGCGCCGATGAGGGCGCGGTCGAGGAGGGAGACGGACTTGAGGAGGGATCTAGGGTTAGGATTTCGGCCGGAGACGGAGATCGAAGAGAATCGGGAAATTGGGGAATTGGCTCTCGCTCTCTCGAGGGTGAGGGACTTAGGGTTTGGAGAGGAGAGGAGGAGAGTGTTGAGGTTGGTGAAGAAAGTGGGGAAGCCTTCGAGAGTTGAAGGGGAGGAGAGAGTGAGAGAAGAGAGCGCGAGGCTGTTGGATTTCTCCATTGAAATTATTTTTCCTCTTTGGAGGGAAAAATGGAATACTATAATTTGTGGACTGTATTTATAAGACGATGAAAATTTGGTAATTGACGATGCAATGGAGTTGACTTTTTCTATATAAATAAAATAGGTTAGCAAAATTTGCATGTTAAGAAGTCAAAAATTAAAAAGGGTCTTTCTCAAATGTAATCTTTGAATCATTCATATTTTTAAAAATATTTTTTAAATCTTTATAATATCATTAATTATTTTTTAAATTCTTTCAAATTTTTAAAATTACCCTCATCGATCAAAATTACTCCAATACCCCGAGGCTCTCTCCTATCTTATGCTGATTGCCTTGATGCTCAATGATATATAGATGGAGGAGAGGGTGGTGCAGAGGAGGGCGCCGGCTGAGCAGACAGAGGCGGAGGAGGAGGATGCAGAGGATTGGAGGAGGCAGAGGGAGAGGAGTTATGGAGGAGGAGGATATTTTTGAAATTTCAAATTTTATAAAAGATAATTGATGGATAATTTTGAAAATACGAAAGAATTTGAGAAATAAATATGATACTATGAAAATTTAGGAAAGTAATTTTGAAATTTTGAAATAATTTGAGAAATAATTCTCATATTATGAAGATTTGAGAAATATTTTGAAGTTATGAAAGATTGGGAGAGTGCAACCAAAGGGAAAAAAAACATATGAAAAATTACATGATTTACATCTGAGAATCATCTTTACGTTGATGAAAACTAGGCCACTTAAAAAATGTGGGTATAAACTAAAAAGGAATTGTAAGAAATTTGACATAAAAAACTTTTCTTGAAGATTGCATATCAAAAATCACTAGAGAAATGAGAAATAAGGAACCACTAGTTTGAAAAAAAAAAACCCAGAAGCTGAAATACATCATCAGAGCAGCCCCAGCACCGTATAGTATAGGCAACAAAAAACAGATGAGAGAACAGATTCACAAAAGCACTGCAACTGCAAGAGGACTCACAACTTCAACCTAAAAATATAAATCACCATACACAAGGATACAGCAAAATCGAAATGGCATTTTGTGTCAAAAGGCATTGCTTCCAGCTGAATCTTTAAAATTTAAGCAGTAATATCATAACAGAGCTACTCCTAAGTTCCTCTATCTGTGTTGGACCGGGTGACTGGCAAGAAAAGAGGCGATGGATATTTTCTAACTCCAAACGCTCTTGAGTACTGGGTTGCTACCCTTTTAGTATCTTCAAAATAAATTCACCCAAGCTAATGCTTTGCACAAAGTGAGAAGCTCTGCAATGGTTTGCTCTGCTTTCTTTGTTTTTCTTATTTTCTTATACATTAGAACACAACCATATGACCCCTTATATAGGATTGTATACAATGAAGTTTTAAATATAATAAATACATGTGTTAATAACCTCACAAAACTCTCTTAGTAAATATACTATAGGTTTTGCTTAACTTTATTGGTAGAGTCAATAAGCTTTTGATTTGGTTTTGTATTAACACCATAACTCCAACAAATCACCCCCTCAAACCTGAAAAGTAATCATGCCGAGTTTGTCTCTTAATCTTCTGAATGCATCTGTTATTAGAGGCTTGGTGAATATGTCTGCAACTTGGTCTAGAGTATGACAATACTCTAACACTATGATTTTCTGCTTTACATGGTCTTCAAGAAAATGAAACCGTATATCTATGTGTTTGCTCCTCCCATGGTGTACTGGGTTCTTTGCAAGTTGTATAGCTGATTTGTTGTCTACAAATATCATTGTTGGTTTTTCTTATTGATGATCTAGCTCCTTTAAATATTTCTCAACTAAATTGCTTCACAGACTATAAATGCAGCCACCACATATTTTGCTTCACATGAAGACAAGGCCACAGCTCTGTAATACCCCGTTTCCGTAATACGTACTAAGTTGCGTATTCTGATTTCCGATCGTATTTTTTTCGATTTACTTCCCGTATTTGACCAATTTCAATTTCAAATATCATTTTCTAATATATTAGAATTTGTGTGATTTTCTGGAATTTTCTAGAATTAAAATGAATTTCTTCAAAACCGGTGTCGACCAGTGTCGCTGATCGATTCCCGAATTTTTATCTTACAAACAGTTAGGAATTTCTAGAAAGTCCTTTAGGCATTATCTCTTAGAATCGTATTTTCTATCTACATTCTTTTTCTTAGGATTTTATGAATTTATGAAAATTCTTTCGGAGTCGGTATTTTATTGGTTCCGAGATTTTTAACTTTAAAATTATAAGGTATTTCTTAAAAAGGGTTTTACTATGAGTCTACGTATATTATTATTAATTTTTGGTGAAATTTTGGAGTCGTTCCGAGATACTTGAATTTCGGACGATTTCGGTATTTTCCGAAATGTTTTCCGTGCTTTCGACTTTGACCCGGGAACCCGTGGTTTCAATATTTTAATATTTCGAGTTAGAGAAATATCTTCTCATTTGGATTTCTTTTCTTTTTCCTTTTCCTTAAATCCTTTAGCTTCCTCCATAATCCATTTGAATTTCTATTTTCCAAAATTCAAATATTTTCCAAAATATCTTTCTTCCACAACCTTCCCCATTAATACTCTCCACCTCATCATCCACATGGCTAATTGTGATTGGCCAAAGAGAACACCTCACTCCCCACTTGGCTAATTGTGATTGGTCAAGAAAATATCTCATTCTATATTTGCAAAAAGACCCCTCTCAATTATTTAATTATTTCTCCTTTACAAATCCAAACCCTATTTAAACTAAACCCTTTACATTTTTATTCTTTTCTTCACTTCATCAAGAAACCAACCTTTGCAAATTCCTCTCCTTCTCTAAAGCAAACCCTAGGTCCTTGTCTCCATCTCGAGCAATTACAACTTGGGATTGGGATCGTCCGCAAGATCGTCGAGGATCACTTCGGCACTTTTCGTCGACCTCGAATTCTTCCGGAACTCGTAGAAAGCCCCAATCAACCGTTCGAAGTGAGTATTTTTACTCACCAAGACTAGATCACTTCTTTGTGTACATGTGAAGATCATTCATATACACTTGTGTCATAAAAATCCCATTTTTAGGCCAACAAACAACCATCTGAAATTCTGTTCTGTTTTCTGTTTTCTCCAGGATTAGTCGACTTGACCTAGAGACTAGTCGACTAACCCACTTTAGTTGAAACGTAGCTTTTCTGATTTTCACAGTTTTAGTCGACTAACCCATTTTTACCAGTCGACTAGACCCCCCTAGTCGACTACATTTTGACCCCTAGTCGACTAATTTTCCTTGAACCAAAAATTACCAACTCTCGGCTCTAGTCGACTTATCCCAAATTATTAGTCGACCAGAGACCTCTAGTCGACTATACATAGTACCCTAGTCGACTAACATGTCCTGGAAATTAATCCCAACTTTTTATATCACAGATTTAGTCGACTTGCGTACCCGTTAGTCGACTTATAGTTCACCAAGTCGACTACCCTTCCAACCCAAGTCGACTACCAAACTCTCTGGAAAACCACTTTAGTCGACTCCTGCGGACTATTAGTCGACTGAAGACCCTTATTAGTCGACTAATCTCCCACCTAGTCGACTAATTCTGACTATTTAACTTAGTTGTTTCCTTTCTGATTTTGGATCTTAACCTCTATATACATGTGATACATTATTCATGTTTATGCTTCATTATTGATATTACATGACATGCTACCTGATGGACATTACTTCTTGATACTCCATGACTTGTTATTGTAATTCTTACTTCAAATTGTTAAATAGTGAATATCTCCACTTATCATGCCATCTCCTAAAACCAAGCATGATAGACTCGACTTTTGTATAAAATAGACCAACTTACATTGGGTCCGGGGGAAGACATGCGGATATCGATGTGTTCGTGTTTACAGTGGCTTTTAGGAGTGTTGTGCAACCCATGTTCCGGTCTAACCTGTGGGCCTCCAGGGGACCGAGGGGAGTGCTTGCTCCCTTTATTTCTGGTACCATCATGAAAAGGGCATACATAAGTCCCTCCAGTTGAGCCTAGCGGCTGGCTTCCGTCACCAAGCAACGGAACAATCAATGGCCGTTATCCCGGGTATGTACGGGGTCCACTGTAAACATAGTTCGTCGATACAACCGCTGATTTCCAATAACCCCTTGCTTTATTGGGATATGGACCTATGTGCTCTGGGACGCTGGGTCACATAGTTAGATATCACAGTAAGACAAGTAATAATAATAAAATGTTAATGGTAGATCTATAGTACGACTTTATCTATTCATGCTTTTCATATCTGTTAGTTGATATACCTTATATAGTTCCATCTTACTTGTACTCGTCCCTTAGCCACTTGGCTGCAGCTATCTATTGTTTATATGTCTTGATTCCTTGGATTTGCATATTCAGATTCCGAGACCTGGAACGAAGTGGATCCTTCCACGGAAGATCAGGCATACTTCAGTGAGCAGGCTGACCAGCTCTAGTTCCCTCGTGCCGTACTTCTCTTTTGGCTCACGAGTCTCCATCTCTTACGTGAGCACCTTGTGTATATCTTTGTATATATTCTTTTGGACTTGGTTGTGAAAACAAAACACTTGTAAAGTGTAACAGTTATCATAACTTGTATAACTTTGTATTTGTACTTCTATAGTTGGCATATGACTATACCACGCTTTGTGTTGTACTCTGTTTCCTTATTGTACCTTTATGCTCAGCGTATATACGTGGGGGCTTCTTCTGACCTACGTATATACGTCGCAGTGACGTCCCCGTATCCGTGGAATCGGGGCGTTACAGGTTGGTATCAGAGCCTAGGCTCTCAAACCTAAAGTATAATCAAGTGGCAAATTCTAGTAATTTGCTTATGCCAACTACAATGTACAAAGTTATAGAGTCCTTCTTGCTTCCTTCATTGATCAATTCCTTCGTATCTTAAACTCCTTTCAATTGTTTCCAATTCCAGTTATCATACGGTATGGAGAGACGATCGGGTCGTAACAACATCGGGCAGGTGCCCAATGGACCCGTAGGAGGAGAGAATGCTGATGTCCTGAGAATCATTCAGACTATGGTGGAAAACCAACAACAGCAGATGCAGAACCAACAACAGCAGATGGAAAATCAGCAGCAGCAGACCGAGCTCCTTAGACAAGAGTTAGCAGCCCCGAAGGAACAGAAGCCCGGGAATGTATCGGACTTCAGAAGACTACAGCCTGCTATATTCACGGGGAGCGAGAAACCATTGGAGGCGGAGCAATGGTTGACGGACACGACAGACCTACTAAATGCAGCCCGTGTCCCGAAGGAGAACCAAGTTGAAGTCGCCAAGATTCAGCTTAAAGACATAGCTCGGACTTGGTGGCTTGCAGAGGAGGCCCGCTTGGAGAGACCTATCTCTTGGGATACGTTCTCCAAGAGTTTCTACAGCCGCTTTTTCCCTGCTACAGCGCAGAAAGATATGGAGGAGCAATTCATCAGACTCCAGCAGGGGAACAAGTCCGTGGACGAGTATGCCGCGGAGTTTCTCAGATTGAGCCGCTTCGCGCCATATATGGTGACGGACGAAGAGAAGAGAGCAAGCAGGTTTCAGCAGGGCCTGCAGTTGGACTTACAGGCCTTCTTGATGTCTCAACAGATGAAGACCTATTCTGAGGTTCTCACCGTCGCTCGAGAGGTAGAGCGGGTGTTACAGAGGAAGCAAGAGAACCAGGCCATGAAGAGGCCGTTTGTACCCATGGGAAGAGGGGGCCCATTTAGAGCAGCGAAGATTCAGAGGCAACCTTTCAGACCGGCTCCTTACCAGACAGCCCAACCATCTACCTTCTGCAACTTCTGTCTGAAACCAGGACACACTCGAGCAAATTGCCGTAGAGCAAATGGGTGGTGCCTGATATGTGGTTCCAGAGATCATTCTATAGGGGCTTGTCCACACAGGAGATTGGAGATAGCCAACCAGACCTTGCCATTACTTCCAGGACCGAGTGGACAGCGGGCAGTACCAGGGCCACTTGGGCAGAGAAGCCAGGGACCGGTGATGAGGAGAGCACCCCTTCCTCCACAGCATGTCATTCGCCCAGTACAGAGAGGAGGTAGGACGTCAACAGGGCGTGGCAGAGGCCAGGCTTACAACTTGACGGAAGCAGAGGCTGAGGCTTCAGAGGAGGTGATTACAGGTAACATCAGAGTTCATGCAAAGCCTGTTCTCGCTTTATTTGATTCGGGTGCATCCCACTGTTACATCTCAGATAAATTTGTGGCTTTACATTCAATACCTGTTAAGGTTTTAGACCACAATTGGGAGATAAGTACAGGGAATGGGGTAGTTATATCTTCCCGAGTTTGTACTGACTGTCCAGTAGAACTGTGTGATAAGACCATGGCCATAGATATGCTCGTACTAGACACCAAAGGGTACGACGTGATCTTAGGCATGACCTGGCTCAGTCAGTACTATGCTGTGATTGATTGTAGGGAGAAGAAGATCAAGTTTAGAATTCCACTTCAACCAGAGTTCCAGTTTAGTGGAGAAGTGAAGACCACCAAGGGAAAGTCTCAGATTACTTCTTCGGAGGTTCAGAAGCAGAAGGTGCCGGTGTGGGATGAATTCCCGGAGGTGTTTGCTGAGATCACAGGACTGCCACCTGTCAGGATGATTGAGTTCTCCATCGAGACTATTCCAGGAGCAGCACCTATATCTAAGGCTCCGTACAGGATGGCACCGACGGAGTTGGAGATCCTGAAGAAGCAGCTGCAGGAGTATTCAGATAAGGGAGTGATTAGGCCAAGTACTTCACCATGGGGAGCTCCAGTACTGTTGGCCAACAAGAAGGATGGTGGTAAGAGACTTTGTATTGATTACAGGGAATTGAACAAGGTCACCATCAAGAACAGGTATCCCCTTCCCAGGATTGATGATCTATTTGATCAGCTTAATGGAGCCCGTGTGTTCTCCAAATTGGATTTACAGTCGGGTTACCACCAGCTGAGGGTGAAGGAGGAGGACATACCGAAGACGGCATTCAGGACCCGATATGGCCACTATGAGTTTCTTGTTATGCCTTTCGGAGTCACCAATGCCCCTGCAGTGTTTATGGACTTGATGAACCGAGTGTTCTCGCCCTTCTTGGATCAGTTTGTTGTTGTTTTCATCGACGACATCTTGATCTATTCAAAGAACAATAGGGAGCATGCTGAACACTTGAGGATTGTGTTGCATACACTTCAGCAGGAGCAGCTTCATGCCAAGAGAAGTAAGTGTGAATTCTGGCTGGACAGTATAGCATTTCTTGGACATATGGTGTTAGCAGAAGGTATCTCAGTTGATCCGAGCAAAGTCCAGGCAGTAAAGGATTGGCCAGTTCCGAGGACGGTGACGGAGATAAAGAGTTTTCTTGGACTAGCTGGATATTACAGACGTTTCGTCCAGGATTTCTCTCGGATTGCAGCTCCGTTAACCCAGCTCACCCGGAAAGGAGTAAGGTATATTTGGACAGAGGAGTGTGATGCAGCCTTCGAGCAGTTGAAGCAGAAGCTCATTTCAGCTCCTATCTTAAGAACTCCCTCAGGGAGAGGAGGGATGGTCATCTTTAGTGATGCATCAGGTAAAGGCCTGGGGTGTGTGCTTATGCAACATGATCATGTGATAGCATATGCATCTAGGCAATTGAAGCCTCATGAGAGGAATTACCCAACTCATGACTTGGAGTTGGCGGCAGTGATCTTTGCCTTGAAGATTTGGAGGCACTATCTTCTGGGAGATAAAGTGCTGATATATACAGATCACAAGAGCCTCAAGTATATCTTTTCACAGAAAGAGCTGAACATGAGGCAGAGACGGTGGCTGGAGCTTATGGCAGATTATGATATTGACTTGCAATATCATCCAGGAAAGGTCAATACAGTTCCAGATGCCCTGAGCAGGATGCCAGAGAACAGAGTGTTAGTCCAAATCACTCAACAGAAGGAGTTGATTCAGGACTTTATCAGATTGGACTTGATGGTGGTTCGAGGAGCTGAGAAGACAGGACAGCTTATGACCTTGCAGATCCAGTCTTCATTGATAGAAGAGATCAAGGAAGCTCAGAAGGAGGACCCCAGACTTCAGACATTCAGAACTCAGGTAGAGGCTGGATTGAGGACGGATATCTGTATTCGTCCGGATGGTGCATTGTACTTTGGAGGTAGGCTTTGTGTTCCCCAAGGGAAGTTAGACAGAAGATTTGGAAGAAGCACACAGTTCAGCCTATTCTATACATCCAGGAGGAAACAAGATGTACCAGGACTTGAAGAAGCACTTTTGGTGGAATGCCATGAAGAGAGAGATAGCTCAGTTTGTAGCTAAGTGCTTGGTGTGCCAGCAAATAAAGATTGAGCATCAGAGATCAGCTGGACTTCTTCATCCTTTGCCAATACCTGAATGGAAGTGGGAGCACATCACTATGGACTTTGTCACGGCATTACCTCGTAGTCCCAAAGGTAATAATGCTGTGTGGGTTATCATTGATCGTCTCACCAAGTCAGCTCATTTCATACCATTCAGGGTGGGTCAGACTACAGAGGTTCTGGCAGATAAGTATGTGAAGGAGATAGTTCGTCTGCATGGAGTTCCAGTCAGTATTGTATCAGATAGAGATACCAGATTCAGATCTCATTTCTGGGAAAGTCTCCAAGAGAGTCTGGGAACTCGTCTGAAGTTCAGTACAGCATATCATCCTCAGACAGACGGACAATCAGAAAGGACCATTCAGATCCTCGAGGACATGCTTAGAGCCTGCATGATTGAGTTCAGGGGTTCATGGGAAGACCATCTGCACTTGGCTGAGTTTTCTTATAACAACAGTTATCAGGCAAGTATTAAGATGGCACCTTTTGAGGCACTGTATGGGAGGAAATGCAGGTCACCGATTTGTTGGGATGAAGTCGGTGAGAGGAGTCTATTGGGGCCAGAGATTTTGATCCAGACCACAGAGAAAGTTAGAGTTATCAGAGATCATCTCAAGGCAGCTCAGAGCAGGCAGAAGAGCTGGGCAGATTTGCAGAGGAGGCCATTGGAATTCGGAGTTGGAGATCATGTGTTCTTGAAGATTTCACCTACCAAGGGAGTAATCCGGTTCGGCACTCGTGGGAAACTAAGTCCGAGATATATCGGCCCATTCGAGATATTGGATCGAGTGGGAGATGTGTCTTATCGATTGGCGTTGCCGCCATCGTTGGACGGAGTTCATAATGTTTTCCACGTGTCTCAGTTGAGGAGGTATGTTAAGGATGACAGCCATATTTTGGATCATTCCGAGCTGGAGCTACAACCGGATTTATCATATCAGGAGCAGCCAATGGCCATCTTGGATAGGAGTGTGAAGACACTGAAGAGCAAGGCTATACCTTTAGTGTTGGTGTCTTGGAACCGCCATGCGCCAGGAGAGGCCACTTGGGAACGAGAGGACGTCATCCGAGAGCGTTATCCTCAACTCTTCTCATCTTGATTGGTAAGACTCTTTCCTTCTACTCTTTTCTATTTGTTATCTTTCTTCCTAGCCTTATCTATCTGTTACCATTCCTGTTACCCTTCACCTTATGAAATTTCGAGGACGAAATTTTTGTAAGGTGGGTAGATTGTAATACCCCGTTTCCGTAATACGTACTAAGTTGCGTATTCTGATTTCCGATCGTATTTTTTTTCGATTTACTTCCCGTATTTGACCAATTTCAATTTCAAATATCATTTTCTAATATATTAGAATTTGTGTGATTTTCTGGAATTTTCTAGAATTAAAATGAATTTCTTCAAAACCGGTGTCGACCAGTGTCGCTGATCGATTCCCGAATTTTTATCTTACAAACAGTTAGGAATTTCTAGAAAGTCCTTTAGGCATTATCTCTTAGAATCGTATTTTCTATCTACATTCTTTTTCTTAGGATTTTATGAATTTATGAAAATTCTTTCGGAGTCGGTATTTTATTGGTTCCGAGATTTTTAACTTTAAAATTATAAGGTATTTCTTAAAAAGGGTTTTACTATGAGTCTACGTATATTATTATTAATTTTTGGTGAAATTTTGGAGTCGTTCCGAGATACTTGAATTTCGGACGATTTCGGTATTTTCCGAAATGTTTTCCGTGCTTTCGACTTTGACCCGGGAACCCGTGGTTTCAATATTTTAATATTTCGAGTTAGAGAAATATCTTCTCATTTGGATTTCTTTTCTTTTTCCTTTTCCTTAAATCCTTTAGCTTCCTCCATAATCCATTTGAATTTCTATTTTCCAAAATTCAAATATTTTCCAAAATATCTTTCTTCCACAACCTTCCCCATTAATACTCTCCACCTCATCATCCACATGGCTAATTGTGATTGGCCAAAGAGAACACCTCACTCCCCACTTGGCTAATTGTGATTGGTCAAGAAAATATCTCATTCTATATTTGCAAAAAGACCCCTCTCAATTATTTAATTATTTCTCCTTTACAAATCCAAACCCTATTTAAACTAAACCCTTTACATTTTTATTCTTTTCTTCACTTCATCAAGAAACCAACCTTTGCAAATTCCTCTCCTTCTCTAAAGCAAACCCTAGGTCCTTGTCTCCATCTCGAGCAATTACAACTTGGGATTGGGATCGTCCGCAAGATCGTCGAGGATCACTTCGGCACTTTTCGTCGACCTCGAATTCTTCCGGAACTCGTAGAAAGCCCCAATCAACCGTTCGAAGTGAGTATTTTTACTCACCAAGACTAGATCACTTCTTTGTGTACATGTGAAGATCATTCATATACACTTGTGTCATAAAAATCCCATTTTTAGGCCAACAAACAACCATCTGAAATTCTGTTCTGTTTTCTGTTTTCTCCAGGATTAGTCGACTTGACCTAGAGACTAGTCGACTAACCCACTTTAGTTGAAACGTAGCTTTTCTGATTTTCACAGTTTTAGTCGACTAACCCATTTTTACCAGTCGACTAGACCCCCCTAGTCGACTACATTTTGACCCCTAGTCGACTAATTTTCCTTGAACCAAAAATTACCAACTCTCGGCTCTAGTCGACTTATCCCAAATTATTAGTCGACCAGAGACCTCTAGTCGACTATACATAGTACCCTAGTCGACTAACATGTCCCGGAAATTAATCCCAACTTTTTATATCACAGATTTAGTCGACTTGCGTACCCGTTAGTCGACTTATAGTTCACCAAGTCGACTACCCTTCCAACCCAAGTCGACTACCAAACTCTCTGGAAAACCACTTTAGTCGACTCCTGCGGACTATTAGTCGACTGAAGACCCTTATTAGTCGACTAATCTCCCACCTAGTCGACTAATTCTGACTATTTAACTTAGTTGTTTCCTTTCTGATTTTGGATCTTAACCTCTATATACATGTGATACATTATTCATGTTTATGCTTCATTATTGATATTACATGACATGCTACCTGATGGACATTACTTCTTGATACTCCATGACTTGTTATTGTAATTCTTACTTCAAATTGTTAAATAGTGAATATCTCCACTTATCATGCCATCTCCTAAAACCAAGCATGATAGACTCGACTTTTGTATAAAATAGACCAACTTACATTGGGTCCGGGGGAAGACATGCGGATATCGATGTGTTCGTGTTTACAGTGGCTTTTAGGAGTGTTGTGCAACCCATGTTCCGGTCTAACCTGTGGGCCTCCAGGGGACCGAGGGGAGTGCTTGCTCCCTTTATTTCTGGTACCATCATGAAAAGGGCATACATAAGTCCCTCCAGTTGAGCCTAGCGGCTGGCTTCCGTCACCAAGCAACGGAACAATCAATGGCCGTTATCCCGGGTATGTACGGGGTCCACTGTAAACATAGTTCGTCGATACAACCGCTGATTTCCAATAACCCCCTTGCTTTATTGGGATATGGACCTATGTGCTCTGGGACGCTGGGTCACATAGTTAGATATCACAGTAAGACAAGTAATAATAATAAAATGTTAATGGTAGATCTATAGTACGACTTTATCTATTCATGCTTTTCATATCTGTTAGTTGATATACCTTATATAGTTCCATCTTGCTTGTACTCGTCCCTTAGCCACTTGGCTGCAGCTATCTATTGTTTATATGTCTTGATTCCTTGGATTTGCATATTCAGATTCCGAGACCTGGAACGAAGTGGATCCTTCCACGGAAGATCAGGCATACTTCAGTGAGCAGGCTGACCAGCTCTAGTTCCCTCGTGCCGTACTTCTCTTTTGGCTCACGAGTCTCCATCTCTTACGTGAGCACCTTGTGTATATCTTTGTATATATTCTTTTGGACTTGGTTGTGAAAACAAAACACTTGTAAAGTGTAACAGTTATCATAACTTGTATAACTTTGTATTTGTACTTCTATAGTTGGCATATGACTATACCACGCTTTGTGTTGTACTCTGTTTCCTTATTGTACCTTTATGCTCAGCGTATATACGTGGGGGCTTCTTCTGACCTACGTATATACGTCGCAGTGACGTCCCCGTATCCGTGGAATCGGGGCGTTACAAGCTCCTTGTCTCTTTGAGGTCCACAAAAATGCAGTTGTGTCACGCCCGTTTCCCAAAATACGCTGGAGCGGAGACGCGACACGAGTCGGCGACGCATATACGCAAGAAAAATACCTCACGTATACGCGCTATGCCTTAAGTAACCCGTAACAAGCTATAAATTGAAACTATAATAAATCATGATTATTGCAATATCACATATAGCATACACGCATGATATCATATAAATGAAGAACTGGATTAACGAACGAATCTGATATATCGAGAATAAGGAAATAACAAGAACATAAGAGAGTTGAGAATACCAGAATCAGATAGAGAGAAACTCTAGCTCCTCGCAATATGTATGGTTTCATCGAACACCTGAACAATAGAAACAAAACGTCCAATATCTAGACGTACAAATTCAGGGTCGTCAGAAAGCAACCTGGTGAGTGTGTGTGTAAAAGGGAGAGCTTGTGCATATAAATAATGTGCACAGAATAATAATAAGATAAACTACAGGTAGAAGATAACTAAGTAACATGATAAATAGCTGAACTGAAAGATAACTGAGTAACAACATGTATAAAGGAAAAAGGCAACTATTATAACTATAAACAAACAACTGATGTCAAGATGTGTAACCTAACATATGTCACTAGTCTGGTGGTTATTATTAACTTAACTAATGTAGTACTTAGCTGTGTCCCATACCACTGCCATTTTTCGACATATCAAACAAAGTTATTGTTGTTGTAACTGCCTGCCAATGTAGTGCATGTGTTTTGGAAGGGTACCGTGCATGCCCGGTACCACGGTCTAACACCCCTGGCGCTGAATCAAGACAAGTCGCAAGGCTCTAATAACTGAAGATCACAGTCCCACATGAAAAGATAACTAGTGTGGCGCCGTAATCCAAGCATCGCCCTGACAACTGACAACTGAATAGGTAGCCAGTACTACCTTGGTTCCCTATGGTTGGAACCCATAACTCGGTACCATAATAAGTCCTTTCAAAATACACGACATGCATCATCAGGCAATTACCCCTATTCCCCTGGTTATCGTGTCTTTTATTAATAAGCAATTAATGTGATTTAGTATATAATAGTAACTGATATCTCTAACAACTGCTAATGTCAATACTAGCTGAAAATCTGACAACTGACAACTGATATCTGACAACTAAGTAGCTAACAACTAATATCTGACATTTGAAATAGGATACTGGAGATATAGCCACAAACACAATAGTGTCACTAACAACTGGTAATTGAACAGATATCTACGAACTCCTATAAACTCTGAACACGTCATATGATCACTAACAAATAATTTCACCAATTGATAAAGTGATGACTGCTATCTGATAACTCTGAAATACAAGATCATTGATATCGAATAGATCACTATCACAATAGCTTAATCTCTATTAATTGAAGTAATCAATAACTAAACATGAAGCACATGGTATATCCTCGAGATCAACAAGTCAGCAACATACTGAAATCATATCTAAAGACGAAACATCCTCAAATAACTGTAATTTAGAATAGTTCACTTCTAAGTCAATACCAACAACTCATCCATACTCAAATGATATAATCAGTTGATACATCCAGGAACCCTTACTTCTAATAATCCAAAACCAATATGATATCACATATCGAAGTCAAAGGTAAGATATCCACACATCTGGTCACAATCCAACAAAATCATATCTAAATACTGATCAATATCCAATGTAAATAACATAAATTCCAGTTCGACCCAAACTCCAACTAAGTCCATATACTGATCTAAGCATCAAGTAATCAAATTTCTTAGTAAAGTAACATCATAACAAGTCCATCATCAATACCCGAATGAATCATCACCTAAGTTATTACCAAATGAAAGAATAACAAGTCTAAGAAGTACACTACATGAAATAAGTTATCTGTCCTCAAATATAATTTGGGCTAACTAACCAGTGGATCGAAATGAGTCACTGTCTAAGGTATATCAAAACTAGGCCTAAGCCAACAACGCCAAACTACTAACACATGAAATGATACGGATATAAGCTCTATCAACTATGTAATTAAAGTGAACAATCATAAATGCCTCATGAAGCGGTACAATTAATCAAACTGGTAAAATATAACAGAAACTCACATGAAATGATAAGAGTAACATGTAAATACATACCAATAACGGTAAATACATAAGAACAAACACTCACATGAAATGACGCGGTTTCGGAGCCGCATCATCGTTTGGTCTTCACTGCACAAACCGGTACTGATCTACGGATTATCCCATGGATCGGTCTTCGAATCCCTATGATCGGGTCCACAACGAGCACGAATTTAGATTGGGTCCGGGTCTCCTGTAGCTGGGTTCGGATCTCAACAAATGAATCTGAAATATTATACCACGCAACCAACACATACATATAAACATAATTACACGATTAACACCCACACATGCATACGGACACATACGCGTCTACCTACACACATACATATACAAGTATACGCATACACCAACATACATGCATACTTAAATAAATACCAATACTTAAATAAATACCAACACATTAATATAAATACATACACTTACATGACACACTAAAACACTAACACACTATCCATCCATACAATTAATATCCAACACACATTTAATTCATGACATACTATATATTTAATTAAAACACAATTAAATTTAAGATACTTACATGAATTAAAACCTATACACATGTACACATACATGCATAAATACATGCATACACATGTAAGCATACCACATCCACACTCACGCACACAACTATACACATTTAATTACACTTCCCAATTATTACAACTTTACCCTTAAACATATAAATGCACTAACCTCAGGGCGATTTGCGGCGCGCCGACGGAGGATCCGGTGGAGGGGTCAGGGGCCGCGGAAGATGTCGTTGGATAAAGAATATCACCGTGAAGGGCGTGGGTGCGTTCGCGCTCGCCAACGGTAATCAACAGCGACCCACGGAGAGACGGAAGATGGCATCCTACCACAAGAATATAAACCCACAACACATTAATACATAATAAATATACACTTATTAATATATAAAGAAAGATGGAAGGATAGACTCACGCACCACATGGGGGAGATCAGGGTTGTGCTCGTTGCATTCGCGGGAGGGGAGGTTGTGTGCGGCAAGTTGGAGGAGCTCGGTTGGGCTGCCGACCAGGCTGCCAACAGGGGTTCTGCCGGCCTGCTGCTGTGTGGGAGGCGTGCAAAGGCTGATGGGGATGCCCAAGGCAGCAAAGGGTGTTTGTTGGGTTCTCGACCAATCAAGGAAAAGGCCGAGGTACTCTTTGGGGAAGGCGGAGCTCAGTGATGGGCTGTTGGAGATATTTGCGGAGCTCGATGGAGGAGGCTTGTACGGTGGTATTGGCGGTTGTGATGTTGAAGAGGAGGAAAAGATTAGGTTTAGGGTTTGTAATTGGGTTTAAATAGGAGATTAGATATAGGGTTAGTGGGTAATGGGTTTTGGGTATAATGGGTATAGATTGGGTTTGTGTAAATGCTAATGGGTTATGAGATAATAGGATTAATAGGTATGGATCAAGATAATGGGTAAGAGTAAAGAATCAAAGGGAGTAAGAAAAGATACTACTACTAATAACAAATATAATAGTAATAATAAAATAAAATAATAACAATAAGAATAATAACAACATTATTAATAATAATGGCACTAATAACAATAGTAAAAATAATTAACAATGAAATGATAATAGAAATATCCACTACCAATAATATCAATCGATAATAATAATAATGATAGAAATCATAGTAATATGTAATTTAAAAATATTGATAAGAAATATTGGTATTACATATATAAAGCCAAATTATCATTTACCATCTTACAATAATTTACATATTTAATAATAATAATCACAAGAAGAAGTAATAAATTATGTTAATTGATAATCTTAATAAAATAATTAGTAAAGCAGAATAAATACTGTAGGAAAATAATAATACAGTATTACTAACTAGGAATATTACATTCTACCCACCTTATAAAAATTTCGTCGCCGAAATTCAATAGAGCTGGGAATAGTATAAAGAATTTAAGAATCAAAGGGGAAAACAAACAAGCTTCACGTCGCTTTTCTGCACATCATAAATCCACCACGCTTCCGCTGTGCTACTCTGATTTTTGGTACCGGTTTCAACAAGGAGTAACCAATCTAAAGAGATAGAATCAGAAGAAATAGAATAGAAAAGAAGTATGAAATCAAGATGAAAATTCAAATCACTCTAAAGGAAGTGTTAGAATCATGGATATCAAAAGATCAAGAAATGGAATCTCAAAGGGAGTCAATATCATAATGGATAGTATATGCATACTGCAGTGTCAATATAACTTGTTTAAAGTTACTGGTAAGAACTAGGTCTCTTTTGCGAAATAAAAGTTAAATATCAAGATCGCAAGTCAAAAACCTAGGCTCTGATAATAAGAAAACCCTATCACACCCCGCTTCCCAAAATACGCTAGAGCGGAGACGCGACACGAGTCAGCGACGCATATACGCAAGAAAAATACCTCACGTATACGCGTTAAGCCTTAAGTAACCCGTAGCAAGAAATAAATTGAAACTATAATAAATCATGATTATTGCAATATCACATATAAGCATCTACACATGATATCTATAAATGAGGAACTGGATTAATGAAAGAATCTGATATATCGAGAATAAGGAAATAACAGGAAGATAAGAGAGATGAGAATACCAGAATCAGATAGAGAGAAACTCTAATTTCTCGCAATATGTATGGTCTCATCGAACACCTAAACAATAGAAACAGAGCGTCCAATATTTGGACGTACGAATCTAGGGTGATCAGAAAGCGACCTGATGAGTGTGTGTGTAAAGGGGAGAGCTCGTGCATATAAACAATGTGCACAGAATAATAATAAGATAAACTGCAGGTAGAAGATAACTAAATATTATGATAAACAGCTGAACTGAAGGATAACTAAATAACAACATGTATGAAGGAAAAAGACAACTATTATAACTATAAACAAATAACTGATGTCAAGATGTGTAACCTAACATATGTCACTAGTCTGGTTGGTTATTATTAACCTAACTAATGAAGTACTTAGCTGTGTCCCATACCACAGCCGTTTTTCGACATATCAAACAAAGTTATCATTGTTATAACTGCCTGCCAATGTAGTGCATATGTTTTGGAAGGGTACCGTGCATGCCCGGTACCACAGTCTAACACCCCTGGCGCTGAATCAAGACAAACCACAAAGCTCCAATAACTGAAGATCACAGCCCCACATGAAAAGACAACTAGTGTGGCGTCATAATCCGGGCATCGCCCTGACAACTGACAACTGAATGGTAGCCAGTACTACCTTGGTCCCCATGGTTGGAACCCACGACTCGGTACCATAATAAGTCCTTCTAAAATACATGACATGCATCATCAGGAAATTACCCCTGTTCCTCGGGTTATGGTGTCTTTTATTAATAAGCAATTAATATGATTTAGTATGTAATAGTAACTGATATCTTCAACAACTGCTAATGTCAATACTAGCTGATAATCTAACAATTGACAACTGATATCTGACAACTGTGTAGCTGACAACTAATATCTGACATCTGAAATAGAATACTGGAGATATAACTACAAACACAATAGTATCACTAACAACTGGTAACTGATACAGATATCTACCAACTCCTATAAACTCTGAACACGTCATATGATCACTAACAGATAATCTCACTAACTGATAAAGTGATGACTGCTATTTGATAACTCTGAAATACGAGATCATTGATATCGAATAGATCACTATCACAATAGCTCAATCTCTATTATTTGAAGTAATCAATAACTAAACATGAAGCACATGATATATCCTCGAGATCAGCAAGTCAACACATACCGAAATCATATCTAAAGACGAAACATCCTCAAACAACTGTAATTCAGAATAGTTCACTTCTAAGTCAATACCAACAACTCATTCATACTCAAATGATATAATCAGTTGATACATCCAGGAACCCTTGCTTCTAATAATCCAAAACCAATATGATATCACATATCGAAGTCAAAGGTAAGATATCCACACATCTGGTCACAATCCAACAAAATCAATCACATCTAAATACTGATCAATATCCAATGTAAGTAACATAAATCCTGTTCGACACAAACTCTAACTAAGTCCATAAACTGATCCAAGCATCAAGTAATCTAATTTCTTAGTAAAGTAACATCATAACAATTCCGTCACCAATACCTGAATGAATCATCACCTAAGTTATTACTAAATGAAAGAATAACAAGCCTAAGAAGTACACTACATGAAACAAGTCATTTGTCCTCAGATATGATTTGGGCCAACCAACCAGTGGATCGAAATGAGTCACTGTCTAAGGTATATCAAAACTAGGCTTAAGCCAATAATGCCAAACTACCAACACATGAAATGACACTGATACAAGCTCCTATCAACTATGTAATTAAAGTGAACAATCATAAATATCTCATGAAGCGGTACAAGTAATCAAACTGGTAAAATATAACAGAAACTCACATAAAATGATAAGAGTAACATGTAAATACATACCAACAATGGTAAATACATAAGAACAAACACTCACATGAAATGACGCGGTTTTGGAGCCGCATCATCGTTCGGTCTTCACTGCACAAACTGGTATTGATCTACGGATCATCCCATGGATCGGTCTTCGAATCGCCTATGTATCGGGTCCACAACGAGCACGAATTTAGATCGGGTCCGGGTCTCCTGTAGCTGGGTTCGGATCTCCCAAATGAATCTGAAACACTGTAGCGCGTAACCAACAAATGCATATAAACATAATTACACGATTAACACCAACACATGCATACGGACACATACCCACACACATACATATACAAGTATACGCATACACCAACATACATGCATACTTAAATAAATACCAACACATTAATATAATACATACACTTACATGGCACACCTAAAACACTAACACATTATCCATCCATACAATTAATATCCAACACACATTTAATTCATGACATACTATATATTTAATTAAAACACAATTAAATTCAAGATACTTACATGAATTAAAACCCATACACATGTACACATCCATGCATAAATACATGCATACACATGTAGGCATACCACATCCACACTCACGCACACAACTATACATAATTACACTTCCCAATTATTACAACTTTACTCTTAAAATATAAATGTACTAACCTTGGGGCGATTTACGGTGCGCCAACGGAGGCTCCGGCAGAGGGGTCAGGGACCGCGGAAGATGTCGTTGGATAGAGAATATCGTCGTGAAGGGCGTGGGTGCGTTCGCGCTCGCCGACGGTAATCAACAGCGACCCACGGAGAGACGAAAGATGGCATCCTACATAAAAATATAAACCCACAACACATTAATACATAATAAACATACACTTATTAATATATAAAGAAAGATGGAAGGAGAGACTCACGCACCACATGGGGGAGATCAGGGTTGTGCTGGTTGCATGCGCGGGAGGGGGTTGTGTGCGGCAAGTTGGAGGAGCTCGGTTGCGCTGCCGACCGGGCTGCCAACAGGGGGTTCTGCCGGCCTGCTGCTATGTGGGAGGCGCGCACAGGCTGATGGGGATGCGCCAGGCAGCAAAGGGTGTTTGTGGGGTTCTTGGCCAATCAAGGAAAGGGCTGAGGTACTCTTTGGGGAAGGCGGAGCTCAGTGATGGGCTGCTGGAGATAGTTGTGGAGCTCGATGGAGGAGGCTTGTGCGTTGGTATTGGCGGCTGTGATGTTGAAGAGGAGGAAAAGATTAGTTTAGGGTTTGTAATTGTGTTTAAATAGGAGATTAGATATAGGGTTAGTGGTAATGGGTTTGGGTATAATGGGTATAGATTGGGTTTGTGTAAATGCTAATGGGTTATGAGATAATAGGATTAATAGGTATGGATCAAGATAATGGGTAAGAGTCAAGAATCAAAGGGAGTAGGAAATGATACTACTACTAATAATAAACATAATAGTAATAATAAAGTTAAATAATAACAATAAGAATAATAACAACATTACTAATAATAATGGCACTAATAACAATAGTAAAAATAATTAATAATGAAATGATAGTAGAAATATCCACTACCAATAATATCAATCAATAATAATAATAATGATAGAAATCATAGTAATATGTAATTTAAAATATTGATAAGAAATATTGGTATTACATATATAAAGTCAAATTATCATTTACCATCTTACAATAATTTACATATTAATAATAATAATCACAAGAAGAAGTAATAAATTATGTTAATTGATAATCTTAATAAAATAATTAGTAAAGCAGAATAAATACTGTAGGAAAATAATAATACGGTATTACTAACTAGGAATATTATATTCTACCCACCTTATAAAAATTTCATCCCCGAAATTCAATAGGGCAGGGAATAGTAAAAAGAATTCAAGAATCAAAAGAGAAAATAAACAAGTTTCACGTCGCTTCTCTGCACATCATAAATCCACCACGCTTCCGCTGCGCTACTCTGATTTCTAGTACCGGTTTCAACAAGGAGTAACCAATCTCAAGAGATAGAATCAGAAGAAATAGAATAGAAAAGAAGGATGAAATCAAGATGAAAATCTAATCACTCTAAAGGAAGTGTTGGAATAATGGATATCAAAAGATAAAGAAATGGAATCTCAAAGGGAGTCAATATCATAATGGATAGTATATGCATAGTGCAATGTCAATATAACTTGTTTCAAGTTACTGGTAAGA
The DNA here is from genome assembly GCA_038442645.1 of Agave tequilana. Classification (NCBI taxonomy): domain Eukaryota; kingdom Viridiplantae; phylum Streptophyta; class Magnoliopsida; order Asparagales; family Asparagaceae; genus Agave; species Agave tequilana. The sequence goes on along the minus strand of JAVJIF010025166.1, from coordinate 16,879 downwards.
ACTAGGTCTCTCTTGCGAAATAAAAGTTAAATATCAAGATCGCAAGTCAAAAACTTAGGCTCTGATACCATGAAACCCTGTCATGCCCCGCTTCTCAAAATACGCTGGAGCGGAGACGCGACACGAGTCGGCGACACATATACGCAAGAAAAATACCTCACATGTGCGCGCTAAGCCTTAAGTAACCCATAACAAGCAATAAATTGAAACTATAATAAATCATGATTATTGCAATATCACACATAAGCATCCACACATGATATCATATAAATGAAGAACTGGATTAACGAACAAATCTGATATATCGAGAATAAGGAAATAACAGGAAGATAAGAGAGATGAGAATACCAGAATCAGGTAGAGAGAAACTCTAACTTCTCGCAATATGTACGGTCTCATCGAACACCTGAACAATAAAAACAAGGCGTCCAATATTTAGACGTACGAATTTAGGGTCGTCAGAAAGCGACCTGGTGAGTGTGTGTGTAAAGGGGAGAGCTCGTGCATATAAACAATGTGCACAGAATAATAATAAGATAAACTGCAGGCAGAAGATAACTAAATAACATGATAAATAACTGAACTGAAGGATAACTGAATAACAATATGTATGAAGGAAAAAGGTAACTATTATAACTATAAACAAACAACTGATGTCAAGATGTGTAACCTAGCATATGTCACTAATCTGGTTAGTTATTATTAACCTAACTAATGTAGTACTTAGCTGTGTCCCATACCACTGCCGTTTTTGGACATATCAAACAAAGTTATCATTGTTGTAACTGCCTGCTAATGTAATGCATGTATTTTGGAAGGGTACCGTGCATGCCCCGTACCACGGTCTAACACCCCTGGCGCTGAATCAGGACAAGTCGCAAGGCTCTAATAACTGAAGATCACAGCCCCACATGAAAAGACAACTAGTGTGGCACCGTAATCCGGGCATCACCCTGACAAATGACAACTGAATAGGTAGCCAGTACTACCTTGGTTCCCCATGGTTGGAACCCACAACTCGGTACCATAATAAGTCCTTCCAAAATACATGACATGCAGCATCAGGCAATTACCCCAGTTCCCCGGGTTATGGTATCTTTTATTAATAAGCAATTAATGTTATTTAGTATGTAATAGTAACTGATATCTCCAACAACTGCTAATGTCAATACTAGCTGATAATCGGACAACTGACAACTGATATCTGACAACTGAGTAGCTGACAACTAATATCTGACATCTGAAATAGGATACTGGAGATATAGCCACAAACACAATAATGTCACTAACAACTGGTAACTGATACAGATATCTACCAACTCCTATAAACTCTGAACACGTCATATGATCACTAACAAATAATCTCACCAACTGATAAAGTGATGACTGCTATCTGATAACTCTGAAATACGAGATTATTGATATCGAATAGATCACTATCACAATAGCTCAATCTCTATTAATTGAAATAATCAATAACTAAACATGAAGCACATGGTATATCCTCGAGATCAACAAGTCAACACATACCGAAATCATATCTAAAGACGAAACATCCTCAAACAACTGCAATTTAGAATAGTTCACTTCTAAGTCAATACCAACAACTCATTCATACTCAAATGATATAATCAGTTGATACATCCAGGAACCCTTGCTTCTAATAATTCAAAACCAATATGATATCACATATCGAAGCCAAAGGTAAGATATCCACACATCTGGTCACAATCCAAGAAAATCAGTCACATCTAAATACTCATCAATATCCAATGTAAGTAACATAAATCCCTGTTCGACCCATACTCTAACTAAGTCCATAAACTGATCCAAGCATCAAGTAATCCAATTTCTTAGTAAAGTAACATCATAACAAGTCCGTCATCAATACCCGAATGAATTATCACCTAAGTTATTACCAAATGAAAGAATAACAAGTCTAAGAAGTACGCTACATGAAACAAGTCATCTGTCCTCAAATATGATTTGGGCCAACTAAGTGGATCGAAATGAGTCACTATCTAAGGTATATCAAAACTAGGCCTAAACCAACAACGCCAAGCTACCAACACATGAAATGACACTGATACAAGCTCCTATCAACAATGTAATTAAAGTGAACAATCATAAATGCCTCATGAAGCGGTACAAGTAATCAAACTGGTAACATATAACAGAAACTCACATGAAATGATAAGAGTAACATATAAATACATACCAATAACGGTAAATACATAAGAACAAACACTCACATGAAATGACGCGGTTTCGGAGCCGCATCATCGTCTGGTCTTCACTGCACAAACCGGTACTGATCTACGGATCATCTCATGGATCGGTCTTCGAATCGCCTATGTATCGGGTCCACAACGAGCACGAATTTAGATCGAGTCTGGGTCTCCTGTATCTGGTTCAGATCTCACCAAATGAATCTGAAACACTGTAGCACGCAACCAACACATACATATAACATAATTACACGATTAACACCCACACATGCATATGGACTTATACGCGTATACCCACACACACATATATATACAAGTATACGCATACACCAACATACATGCATACTTAAATAAATACTAACACATTAATATAAATACATACACTTACATGGCACACCTAAAACACTAATACATTATCCATCCATACAATTAATATCCAACACACATTTAATTCATGACATACTATATATTTAATTAAAACACAATTAAATTCAAGATACTTACATGAATTAAAACCCATACACATGTACACATCCATGCATAAATACATGCATACACATGTAGGCATACCACATCCACACTTACGCACACAACCATACACATTTAATTACACTTCCCATTATTACAACTTTACCCTTAAACATATAAATGTACTTAAGTCTGATTTGAATATGTCTGTTCATCTTCTTATTGGCATTATCTTACTTTAGAATCTCAATGGTGGATCTTGAATCAGTATAAACTGAGACTGGAAGTATGTGTTGGCCCAAGGTTATAATCACCCGGTTTTAGAGTTTTGATGATTACAAAACATATATAGTTATTTGTACTAATCATGTTTAATTGTTTAAGATTGTTTCAGGGTTCTAAGGATTCAAGATGTTTTATTCCTTAAAGGAAGGTGGTGTTGACTCAAGTTGACTCAATACGGGATCAAGAATTCAAGTTATTCAATGATGCATATGGAAAAGCCCAAATTGAAGATCTTGTAGTCACTTAGAACCATTGTAAGAATTAGTATGTTAAAGAGTAAGGATATGATAGTTGTGCTCAAGAAAACACACACACAAAAATACACTTTTCAAAATACAAGTTTTTGGTGATGTTGGTTTTGGTGCATGTTTTATTAATATACATGTTTCAAAATATTTCAATTTTTTATATCTAGTTTAAAACATGTATCTCATATCCTATAGCATGCTACTGAAACCTCAAACCATTCAAAAATATTTCAAAGTTCAAAACAATCTTTAAGAACTATTTCAGGCCTTTACAGTCGACTGGACCAGTCGAGCGGTACTATTTCAGGCCAAATCGGTCGACCGTCCGGTCCACCGGGCCTTATGGCCATATGCGTGCACGTCTGTGCACGTCTGCTGGTTGACCGGGCCGGTCGACCGACAGACCCTGCGGTCGACCGACCGGTCGACCGACTGTATGACCCTACGGTCGACTGACAGTTCAATATTTCATTTTTAATATAGCCGGCGGTCGACCGGGCAGTCGACAACCCTTTTGCCAAGTGGCTTGCCGGTCGACCGGCCGGTCGACCGGCAGCTGTCCAGATTGTCCCAACGGCTATATTTTGAATCTGTTTTGTTTTCTAGTGATTCCAATGGCTATTTTTGTTTCAAGTGGCTTAACTCATCCCTAATGACCTAGTATCACTTATGAATGGTATTTATCCATTCCCTATAAATAGAGGTCATTGGTCTTTAGTTTTATACAAGAAAAAGATCCAAGTTTCAAGTTTTCAAAAGAGAAGAAAAGTTTTCTTGCTTTCATTTTCAAAGTTCTTTCAATTGCAAAACTTTTTCAGTTGGTTTGCAAGTCTTTTAAATCTTTTCTACTGAAATTTTTCTCTAACTTTGCTTCTTGAGCCAAAAATCATACTCCACTCTATAAGAAGTTGTAAGAGAGAGTTTGTGGTTTTTTGATCACCAAGTGACTTGTATTCCATTGTGTTGAGGATTCTCTTGTGTAGAGGATAGCTTTGTTGGAGTTGGGTACTCCGGTCTTGTGTAGACCAATTGTAATCCCCTTGGATGTAAAGGTTCCTGTGTAGAAATTTCCTTTGTGGATTTAGTAAAAATCCTTCATAGTGGTGAAGGCGGAGACGTAGATCAGTGGCTCGCACCTTGAAACAAATTACTTATGTTTGCGATTGATTTCATTATTGCTCTTTATTGCTTTACATTCCTTACTTGTGATACTACTTGTTTGTATTTCATTATTGCACTCATTTCATCAACTTATATTTTGATTTTTACTCATTTCAACAAGAAAGCAATTACGCACCTCAACTCATAATTTAGAGAAATCATAGAGGAGAAGTTCTAGAGCCCTTCAAGGGGAATTCGGCTTCAATTTCTTGTTTTGAGTGATCGCTTGCATCATTCATCCATACTTCTTTAAAAAGAGCATTAGATTAGCACTAACACCTATTCAACCCCCCTCTAGGTATTTGTCAACTGGTATCAGAGCTTTAGTCTCTAGGTTCTTGGCTTAACATCCTTAGAGAGATCCTATATTGCTAATCACTCTTTTCATATTTCATTCTCATACACTTTAGTAAAGATGGCCGAAGGTATTAAGACCCCACCCAAGTTTGATTGCCTTAACTTTGCCATATTAACTTTTCCATATGGAAGGTTAAGATGACCGTGTTTTTGTAATCTTTAGGGAGCCGGGTTGCAAAGGCGGTGACTAAAACTTTTAGCGCACCCCTTGGTGATGAGGACACTTGGTCCGACATTGCCACGAAATACTTTGACGCTAATGCTAGGACACACTATGTCTTGCTTCAAACTCTTAATGACGATGACATTGCTAGAGTCATTCACTGCAAATCCACATATGAGATTTGGACTCACCTTCTAGTCACTCATGAGGGAACATCACAAGTAAAGAGGGTCAAATTGACCTTCTTTGTTCCCAATATGAAAACTTTTTCATGCAAGAAAATGAAATCATAGATGATATGGTTACAAAATTTACAAAGATAACTAACGATCTTTCTTCTTTAGGTGGCGGCATTGACAACGATCAAAAAGTGAGGCAGATCATCTGTGCACTCCCTCCATCTTAGGAATTCAAAGCTACAGCTTTGAAGGAGCTCAACAGCAAGGAGGAAATGGAGCTCATCATCTCATTAGGAATCTCAAGACCCATGAGATGGAACGAAAAGCAAGAGAAGAGATGGCTCCTCCAAAGAAGAAAGCAACCGCTTTCAAAAGCTCTTCCACCTACTCCGACGAAGATGATAAAGAAGAGGATGATGAAGATCTTTCTCTTCTAGTGAGGAACGTTCGGAGAATATACAACAAGGCTAAATTTCAAAATAGAAGGAAATGGCAAAGTAAAGAAGAGAAGAAAATCATTTGCTTCAATTGCTGGAAGCCGGGACACATCGTTGTGGAGTGTCCGAAAAACAAGGGCAAACCTTCAACCTCCAAGAAGCCATATAAGAAGAAAGCTTTGAAGTCTACTTGGGATTCGGAGAGTGAATCCGACGAGGACATCGACACCGCCCATATGTGTTTCATGACAAATGAAAGCACAAGTAAGGTAACCCCCGAATCATCTATTGAAAATTGTGAATTATCTATAGATGAATTAGGAGAAGCTTTTGAAGAACTATCTCAAAATTATGATCTTCTCAAAAAGAAATATTTAAAAATGAAAAAGGAAAATTAATCACTTAACCACAAAATTTTCACTCTCACAAAAGAAAAAGATGAATTGTTTTCAACTCTCATTTCTACTCAAAAGGATTTTGATGCCTATAAAATTACTTGCAAAGGTAAATTTTAACAAATTGATAAAGATGAGTTTTCCATGCTGAAGAAGAAAATTAACTCATTAGGAGAAGTTTTAAAGAAATGTGAATTTGATAAATCTAGACTAGAGGCTATGTTTCCTAAGAAACATATCCCTAAGAAACAATCACATGCTACACACACCCATGTTCGTAAATCACAACATTCACACTCACATCATGATAAACATCCAAAACATGTTCACACTCCACACACTCATCATGCATCCATGTATGGTACAACTTTTGCATGCACATATTGTGGCCGAAAGGGTCATTTGGTTAAATTTTGCTATGATAGGATAAATGCATTACATAATCATGTTTGGGTTCGTAATGCTAACATTCAAAGACCCAAGAAAATTTGGGTAGTAAAGTCAACGAATTTGTTACATGATGTAGGTACACTCCAAAGCTCAAAGATGTAGGGGCGGTGGTATCTTGATAGCGGTTGCTTAAGGCACAAGACTTGGGATATCAACAACTTTACAACCCTTTCAAGATACCATGAAGGTGGCACCTCACCTTCGGAGATGACGCCAAAGGAAAAATCATCGGTATAGGTAACATTAAACTTGGTACATCTCCTATAATAGAAAATGTTGCTTTAGTTGACGGCCTCAAGCATAATCTCTTGAGTGTTAGTCAACTTTGTGATAAAGGTTTTAATATGATGTTTGATGACTTAGTTTGTAGTGTAATTGATAGACAAACTAATGCATGTATATTTTTCAAATTTCGTGAAAACAATATATACATGATTGATATGTCTAATATGCAATGCAATGTTACTTGTTTGAATGCCTTCAATGACGACTCTTGGTTGTGGCATAGAAGATTAGGCCATATTTTTTTTGACCATCTATCTAGATTAAATAATAAGGAAATGGTGAAAGGTATTCCTTACTTGAAATTTGAAAAGGACCGCATTTGCGATGCGTGCTGACTTGGGAAACAAACCAAATCCTCTTCAAATCCGTCAAGAATATCATGACATCACGACCCTTGGAGTTGATTCATATGGATTTGTTTGGTCCTACTAAAACTAATAGTCTAAGTGGGAATCGTTTTGCTTTCGTTTAGTTGATGATTTTTCTCGTTTTACTTGGGTTTTCTTTTTAAACATAAAAAATCAAGCCTTTTCACATTTTCAAGCTTTTAGGAAAAGAGTTGAAAAGGAAAAGATTCTTCTATTTTACGAATAAGAAGTGATAGAGGTGGTGAATTCAATAACCAACCCTTTACCACTTTTGTGAAGAACATGGAATTAAGCATGAACTATCTTGTCCTAGAACTCCACAACAAAATGGAGTTGTTGAGAGAAAAAATCGAACATTACAAGAAATGGCTAGGACAATAATAAATGAGTACGGTCTCCCTCAATACCTATGGGCCGAGACCGTAAACACATCGTGTTACATATTAAATAGGGTTTTCTTATGCAAAAACACTTCTAAAACATCTTTTGAGATTTATTATTTAAGAAAACCAAATGTTTCATATTTTAAAGTTTTTGGTTGTAAATGTTTTGTTTTAAATGCTAAAGATAATCTAGGTAAATTGATGCTAAATCCTATGAAGCTATTTTTATAGAATACTCTAATACAAGTAAAGCCTATAGAGTCTTCAATAATCTTCATTGACTATTGAAGAATCTATACATGTAAAGTTTGAGGAATCTAATATTTTTGTTGAGAATGTTGTGGGAATAGATTCCTTAATTGAAGACATGGAGAGGATAACTTTGAAGGACTCACCTACACAAGAAGACAAGCCAATGGGGGGAAAGTGAAGTTCAAGAAGTTGAAGTGGAGCCATCACAACCACTTCCAAAAGATTGGAGATTCACTCCACATCATCCCAAGGATCTTATTATAGGTGATGTATCAAAAGGGGTAACTACTCGTTCTAAACTTCATGATCTTTGTAGGCACTATGCATTTATTTCTCATTTTGAACCAAAGAACATCCTTGAAGCCGAGGGCGACTTATATTGGTTGCTTGCCATGCAAGAGGAGCTCAATCAATTCGAGCGCAACCAAGTTTGACATCTTATTCCTAGACCCCATGATAGACCAACAATTGATACTAAATAGATTTTTAGGAACAAGTTGGATGAGTCGGGCAATGTTGTTAAGAATAAAGCTAGGTTAGTGGCCCAAGGTTACACTCAAGTCGAAGGTATTGATTTTGACGAAACCTTTACACCCGTAGCACGGCTTAAAGCCATGCGGATAACACTTACTTTTGCTTCTTTTAAAGATTTTAAACTTTTCAACTTGATGTAAAAAGTGCCTTCTTAAATGGATTTATTGAAGAGGAAGTGTATGTTGAACAACCCCCGGGTTTGTTAATCCTACGTATCCGGATTTTGTTTTCAAACTAGACAAAACTCTTTATGGTTTAAAACAAGCCCCTAAGGCATGGTATGAAAGACTTTCTTCATTTCTTATTTCAAATAGTTTTGCTAAAGGAACAATAGATACTACTTTGTTATCAAACTTGTTGAACTTGATATACTTATTGTTCAAATATATGTTGATGATATTATATTTGGTTCTACTAATGAAAAACTTTGCAAAGATTTTGAATCATGCATGAAGGAGGAATTTGAGATGTCTATGATGGGCGAGCTTAACTATTTCCTTGGTCTCCAAATCAAGCAAAAGAAGGATAGGATTTTTATAAATCAAGCCAAGTACACGAAGGAACTTATCAAGAAATTTGAGTTTGAAGGGGCTAAGACAAGCAAAACTCCCATGGCTACCATGACAAAGCTTGACAAGGATGAGCAAGGTATAAATGTAGACATTAAACTCTATCGTAGCATGATTTATAGTTTGTTATATTTAACGGCAAGTAGGCCGGACATTATGTTTAGTGTGTGTCTTTGTGCTAGATTTCAATCGTGTCCTAAAGAGTCCCATTTGATTGCGGTAAAATGTATAATTAGATACCTTAAGGACACCATTGGAATGGGTTTGTGGTATCCGAAGACCGGATAATTTTTCATGATGAGTTTTTCGGATGCCGACTATGCGGGTTGTAGAGTGGATAGGAAGAGTACTAGCGGAACATGTCAGTTTCTAGGAAATTGTCTTGTTTCATGGTCTTCTAAGAAGCAAAATTCTGTAGCTCTCTCAACCGCCGAGGAGGAGTATGTTACGGCCGAGACTTATTGTGCACAAGTCCTTTGGATGAAACATACTCTCCTTGACTATAATTTGCATTATGACCATATTAAAATATTTTGTGATAATACTAGTACTATTCACATGACTAAAATGCAAATCAACATAGTAAAACAAAGCACATTGACATTTGATATCACTTTCTTAGAGATCATTATAAGAAAGGTGATATTGAAATTGATTATGTTTCCACCGATTTTCAACTTGCCGATATTTTTACTAAACCACTAGATTATAATAGATTTTCTTTTATTTGTGGTGAATTAAATGTTTGTGTCATGGATTCATAAACTTTTTGATGTTAAACGTTCTTCCAAAATGTTTATTGTATTTGACCCTTTTTGATGCATGACGAAAAGGGGGAGAAATACTTTTGAGTTATTATTTCTTTTTCATTATTTCTTTTTAATGCAAAATTTGTGAAGTTCATATTCTTGATATATAACATGATTTGAGGGGAGTTTTCAAGATCCTTTTCCATTTTTTGTTAAATAACTCATATGTTTTGTCATCATCAAAAAGGGAGAGATTATTGGCCCAAGGTTACAATCACTCAGTTTTAGAGTTTTTGATGATTACAAAACATATATAGTTATTTGTACTAATCATATTTAAGTGTTTAAGATTGTTTCAGGGTTCTAAGGACTCAAGATGTTTCTTCCCTAAAGGAAGATGGTGTTGACTCAAGTTGACTCAATACGGGATCAAGAATTCAAGTTATTCAACAACACATATAGAAAAGCCCAAATTGAAGATCTTATAGTCACCTAGAACCATTGTAAGAATTAGTTTGTTAAAGAGTAAGGATATAATAGTTATGCTCAAGAAAACACACACACAAAAATACACTTTTCAAAATACAAGTTTTTGTTATGTTGGTTTTGGTGCATGTTTGATTAATATACATGTTTTAAAATATTTCAAATTTTTATATCTAGTTTAAAACATGTATCGCATCTCCTATAGCATGCTACTTAAACCTCAAACCATTCAAAATATTTCAAAAATATTTCAAAGTTTAAAACATCTTTAAGAACTGTTTCAGGCTTTACAGTCGACCGGACTGGTCGACCGGTACTATTTCAGGCCAGATCGGTCGACCGTCTGGTCGACGGGCCTTATGGCCGTGGGCGTGGCACGTCTACCGGTCGACCGGGCCGGTCGACCGACAGACCCTGTGGTCGACCGACTGGTCGATCGACTGCATGATCCTAACTCTCAGGTTGTGCCGGTCGACCCGCAGTTTAATATTTTATTTTTAATATAACCGGCGGTCGACCGGAGCCAACAGCTCTTTTGCCATGAGGCTTGCCGGTCGACCTGCAGCTGTCTAGATTGCCCCAACGGCTATATTTTGAATCTATTTTTTTCTAGTGATTCCAACGGCTATTTTTTTGTTTCTAAGTGGCTTAACTCATCCCTAATGACCTAGTATCACTTATGAATGGTATTTATCCATTCCCTATAAATAGAGGTCATTGGTCTTTAGTTTTCTACAAGAAAAGATCCAAGTTTCAAGTTTTCAAAAGAGAAGAAAAGTTTTCTTGCTTTCATTTTCAAAGTTCTTTCAATTGAAAAAGTTTTTCAGTTAGTTTGCAAGTCTTTTAAATCTTTTCTACTAAAATTTTTCTCTCACTTTACTTCTTGAGCGAAAAAGCATACTCCACTCTATAAGAAGTTGTAAGAGAGAGTTTGTGGTCTTTTGATCACCAAGTGACTTGTATTCCATTGTATTGAGGTTCCTCTTCTGTAGAGGATAACTTTATTGGAGTTGGGTACTCCGGTCTTGTATAGACCAATTGTAATCTCCTTAGGTGTAAAGGTTCCTGTGTGGAAATTCCCTCTGTGGATTTAGTGAAAATCCTTCATAGTGGTGAAGGCGGGGATATAGAGCAGTGACTCGAACCTCGAAACAAATTACTTGTGTTTGCGATTGATTTCCTTATTGTTCTCTATTGCTTTACATTCCTTACCTGTGATACTACTTGTTTGTATTTCATTATTGCACTCATTTCATCTACTTGCATTTTTGGTCTTTACTCATTTCAACAAGAAAGCAATACGACCTCAACTCATAATCTGGAGGAATCATAGAAGAGAAGTTCTAGAGCCCTTCATGTAGAATTCAGCTTCAATTTCTTATTTTAAGTGACCACTTGCATCATTCATCCATACTTGTTTAAAAAGAGCATTAGATTAGCACTAACACCTATTCACCCCCTCTAGGTGTTTTTCAGTATGGGTCTAGGCACGATAGATAATTCAGATAAAAGATCTTTTAACCATTCAGCTTCAAAACAAGTTGTGTTCAGAGCAATGAGCTCGGACTCCATGGTGCTCCAGGCAACCACTATTTGTTTGCAGGATTTCAAGGACACAGCAGTACCACCGAACATGAATACATATCTAGTAGTAGACTTAATACTGTTGGAATCAGTGACCCAGTTGGCATCACTATAACCTTCCATAACATCAGGATATCCAGTGTAAGTCAGACAGTAGCCAATTGTGCCTCTAAAATATCTGAAAACTCTCTCTAGTGTAGTCCAGTGTTCTCTACTAGGGTTACTAATATATCTACTCAATCTACCTACTGTATAAGAGATGTCAGGTCTAGTCCTATTGGAAATGTAGAGTAGTGAACCTATTAATTGAGAGTATTTCAGTTGAGACACAGGCTCACCCATATTCTTCCTCAAAGCAATTGAAGAATCATAGGGTGTAGAAATAGGTTTAGAGCTATAGAAATCAAACTTATAAAGCATTCTTTCAATGCTATGAGCTAGACTCAAAGAAATTTCATTAGAGGTTTTGGATATTTTCATTCCAATATCATATCAACAGGACCTAGATCTTCATATCAAAGTTTTGGAAAAGATAATCCTTTACTCTATGATTGCATCAAGAGAAGTTCCAAGGATAAGAATATCATTTACATATAGACAGAGGATAATATACTCATCGCCAAAGTTCTTAGAATATATGCACTTGTCATGTTCATGGACAGTGAATCTAAATTGTGCAATAACTTTGTTAAACTTTTGATGCCATTGTTTGGATACTTGTTTAAGTCCATCCAATGATTTCACAAGTTTGCACACTTTGTTTTCTTGTCCCTTGGCAATGAATCCTTCTGGTTGGTCCATAAAAATCTCTTCTTCAAGATCGCCATTTAAGAAAGCAGTCTTGACATCCATTTGGTGAATGAACATGTTATGAATTGATGCAAGTGTTAGAAGGATTCTGATAGAGAAAATCCTGGTTACAGGAGAATAGGTGTTAAAGAAGTCAATACCCTTTTATTGGGTGAAACCCTTGGCAACTAATCTGGCATTGTATTTATCGACAGTGCCATCGGGTCAGCGTTTCTTCTTGAAGATCCATTTACAACCTACAGGTTTGTATCCTGGAGGAAGAACAGTGTATCCTGGAGGAAGAACAGTGAGAATCCAAGTGTTATTCTCCATTATGGACTTGATCTCACTGTCAATGGCTTCTTCCCAGAAAGGAGACTCGGAAGAGTCCATTGTCTCCTTGAAGGAGCTAGGATCACCATTCCATAAGATAGGCAAAGAAATCTTCACCGAAAGATATAAGAGTTCTTTCTTTTGCTCCTTCTAGGTTCAGAATCAGTTATAGGAGGAGAACTAGAAAAAGGATATCAGAGGTAGAAGGAATGCAAGAAGGATCACTAGGGATTCTAGACTTGAAAGGAAAGATATTTTCAAAGTAAACAACATCCCTAGCTTCAATGATGGTGTTGTTGGATATTTCACAGATCTCAGAGTTAACCACTAGAAATCGGTTAACATTACTATCTAGTGCATAACCAATGAAGATAGCATAACAGTCTTAGAGCCGATTTTCCTTTTCTTCGGTTCCGGTATTGAAACCTTAGCCAGGCAACCCCAAACTTTGAATAATTGAATGTTAGGAGTTCTCCCTTTCCAACGTTCATATGGAGTAATGTCGGAGTCTCTTTGGGGAACCCTATTGAGTATAAAACAGGCAGAAAGGAGAGCTTCACCCCAAAGGTTTTCAGGTGCACCTGAGCTGAGTAACATGCAATTCACCATGTCCATCAGTGTTCTGTTTTCCTTTCAGTTACAATGTTGGATTGAGGTGTATAGGAGAGCAGTTACCTCATGAATAATGTCGTGTTTTGGCAGAATTCTGGCATATCATTTGAGGTATACTCCCCTCCACGATCAGATCTTAGAATTTTGATCTTCTTTTCGCGTTGGTTCTCAGCTTCGGCTTATACACCTTAAACCAATCGAGAACTTCATCCTTAAATTTGAGAAGATAGGTGTGATAGAATTGGAGTAGTCATCAATGAATGTCACAAAGTATCTTCTACCACCTCGAGTGAGAACTCTGTTTGAGTCACACACATCACTATGAATAAGTTCGAGGGTTCAGATGTCCTTGTGATAGAAGGAAATGATTTTCAGGTATTCTTACCCTGAATACAGATTTCACATCTAGAAGATGTGTCAAAAAAGATTTGGGAATGAGATTCAAGTTAATCATTTTCTTGATAGAATTGAAGTTGACATGTCCCAGTCTTCCATTCCAGATATCACGAGACTCAATGTTCAAAGAAACAGGAATAGAAATTTTATTATCAGAAGAATTTATTACATTGAGACGAAAAAGGCCATCACAAACAAAGCCTTTCCAATGAAGATATTAGACTTGGAGATTACAAATTATTAGATTCCTTGACAATCTTATAGCCAGCTCTAAGAAGTGAAGACTGTTGGCCCAAAGGTTATAATCCCTGGGTTATGTGTTTTGATGATAACAAACCATATAAAAGTTATTTGGTACTAATAGAAGTTCAGAATGAATTTTAGGTTAATATAGGTATTGATGGTCAAGAGTTCTCAAGCATGAGATATTAGGGTCTAGCTCAAACGTTGCTGAACATCAACTATCAGAGACTCCTGCTAGTAGACTAATATAGTTTGTTTTGTTAAAGAATAGTATATACGTTTGAAGCTCAAATACACACACACAAATTCAATACGTTTGGTTTTTGGTTTAACCGGTTTTGGATTTCAAGTACATATATCGGGTTTTGGATTTGAACCAGTTTTAGTTCTGCTGATCTGCTTGACACCCTTTTACATTTCTTATCATAACTTTTTATCGTTATATTAAAATAACATGATTTAACTTGAATTTCAAAGATTTCAGATCTAAATTTCTTATTCAATAATCATTTTCATATTCAAATGTTAAAGATATCAAATATTTGCTTGAACTCTGTTCTTGTTCTGAAAATAGTTTACAGTTTCTAATTTGACACCTGTCGTGTTTTATGATAACTTTCCAATACAAAATGATATTGAGTTGATTCTAGTTGAATTAAAAAGAAGACTTAAAGATTTACACATTATTCCTTATACCTAATTTTGATTTGGACGTTTACAGCTTGAAAAATGTGCTCAAAGTTGACCAATCTGTCAGATTGGCAGTAATGGCTAATTTTCTGGAGGCTGATTTTTAACATGTTTTTAAAACGTATTTAAGTTTAAAAAAAACATGGTTAGCTGTATTAGAGGGTCAATTTCTTTCTCTTTTATTCAGATAAAGTTTTCTATATTTCTCTTCCTAAATCCTATATAAAGGGGTCCTTAGGGTAGAGGTTTTCACAAAAACAAATTCAAAAATCAAAAGTTTTGAGTTTTCTTGAGAAAGAGCTTTTGTTTAGCTTTGGGCTATTATTTTTAAAAGTTTTCTGAAAGTTTTTGGTTCTTAAAATCTCTCTTCTATTTTTATCACTTATAAAACCTTGAACTTCAATCTTATATATATTCTCTAGGGTTTTTGTAAAGAAAAGTTTTTTAAAAGAGAGTTTGTGGTCTTTTGATCACCAAGTGATTACTGTATTTGTGGCTCCACTACCTCTGTACTAGAGGAGTATGATTGAGGAGTTGGGTACTCCCTAGTGGTTGTAATCCTTTGTGAAAATTCTAATGGATCGGAAATCCTTCTGGGTGAAGGCGAAGACGTAGA
The DNA here is from genome assembly GCA_038442645.1 of Agave tequilana. Taxonomy (NCBI): domain Eukaryota; kingdom Viridiplantae; phylum Streptophyta; class Magnoliopsida; order Asparagales; family Asparagaceae; genus Agave; species Agave tequilana. The sequence continues at coordinate 1,619 of JAVJIF010025166.1, read as the reverse complement.
GCTGAGTGCTCGAACCTCGAAACAAATATCTGTGTTTGCGATTGGTTTACTTGTGTTATTTACTCTCTACTCATTCATTCTTATATTGTCGATCTATACTCTCATAACAAGATTGCATTGCGCACCTCAAACTCTTATTTAGAGGAATCACGAGGAAGGAGTTCAGAGCCCTTCACGGGGTATTCGGCTTCTAATCTTTCTTTGAGTGATCGTTGCATCATCTCATTTTTAAATTTATTGATTAGTATATTCACCTATTCTCCTCCCTCTAGGTGATTTCAATTGGTATCAGAGCTAGGAATCTAATTTTTGGCTTCTCATCTTTAGAGAGATCCTATAAATTGCTAATCACTATTTTCATATATTCATTCATACACTAGTAAAGATGGCCGATAACATTAAGACCCCTCTCAAATTTGATGGACTCAACTTTCCATATGAAAAGTTAGGATGAATATTTTTCTATAATCTCTAGGTAGCTTAGCTGCTAAATCTTTGACCAAGCCTTTTAGTAAACCCGAAAGTGAGGAGGACACTGAAGGTTCACCTAGAGGGGGGGTGAATAGGTGAAGGCTAATCTAATGGTCACTTAATGCCAAATGATGCAAATAATGCGGAAGCTAAAAACAATTATGATCTATTAAAACTTTTACACTAAACACTATGTATAATACAAGAGTGTTGCCGAATTTCCCGTGAAGGCTCTGGACAAACTCCTCTAGATTCCCCTTGAATGGGTTGAGGTGCCGCGTTAGCTCTCTTGGTTGAAAACTAGTGTTAGCAAACAATCCCAAGCAAGAATATCAATGAGCACACAATATATCAAGCATGTATATGTAAGACAATAATTGAATGCAAGATATAAACAAGAGACAAAGAGAGAGAGAGAGAGCAATCGCAAAACACAAAGGGTTTGTTTCGAGGTTCGAGCACACTTGCTCTACATCCCCGCCTTCGACCCACGAAGGATTTCCACTATGCAAGATCCCAATGGATCTCTCCTCGGTGCCGCAACACCTATAAGCCCTCGGACTCCCTAGTCCCGTACACACCGCAAGCCCACCGGCTCGCCGAGGCCGCACCTCAAACAATGAGTCGCACCCGAACCCGAAACAACCGAGTCCACACTTGGACCCTAAACAATGGCGAGCACACTTGCCCGTCTCCAAAGAACAAAGATGAAATCTTTGGTGATCTTCAATACTTTGATCACCAATTACAAACTCTCACAACACAATCCTATGGATAGATAAGGCAATGGATAGCTCAAGTGATTGTGAGAAAAACAAGGATGAGAGTGGTGAGGAAAACTCAAAGAATCTCTTTTAAACACTCTTGATAAACTCTCCTTTTAATTGGAAATATTGGCTCTAATTTGGTGGAGAAAAACCTCTGGAATGAATGGAAAAACTGGCTCTAAGAGTCTCCAAAATCTTCTTACAAAAACAGTCCACAAACCCCCAAATATATAGGCTGTTAAAAACTAGCCGTTGGGGCTTTGTCAGAACTGCCGGTCGACCGGTGCGGTCGACCGCCAACGGTCGGATTTCTGACCGTTGGAGCCACGGTCGACCGCCCGGGTCGACCGACCCACTGGAGCTGAGAGTCTAACTCTCTGT
>JAVJIF010025165.1:0-48709 GCA_038442645.1 Agave tequilana | reverse complement strand
GGGATCTGTCCCATTGATTGTCTATTGCCTTCTGAAAGCATCAAGATTAACATCCCCCGGTTCATCATTTCTCACATGACTTCAGATCATGTTCTTGTCCCCCTAGGCACTTGCCTTATGGGATGCTTATCACCTATCTTCTGAAGCAACTTGATTTTGACTTGCCCTCTTTGAGACCCACAAACCCTCTGTGAACTTGAATAGCACTCTTTTGAAGAGAATGCAAGGTGGGATACGTCATCCTGCTCCCCAGCAGCCACCCTTTCCTCCTACTTCTTCTGTTCCAGGGTCTTCTTCTATTCCAGGGTCTTCATCTGCTCAGGGTCATCTATTTTCCCTGATCTCTAGGCCTTCATTCTTCTGAGTTGCGAGCTCAGTTTCAGGAGCATCATTCTCTGATTTTCGCTGAGATCCAGCAGCGCCAAACCCAAATATCTGCGGAGATAGCGGCATAATGTGAGGAGATGGACACTCGCTATCAGGGACTTCGCAACAACATGTGTTACTTTGCTGACTCCATGCGATACATGGATTCGCAATTTGGCGCACTCTACGTGAAGTACAATATGCGAGCCCCAGATCCTACGACGTATGCCCGACCGCTTCCTTCCTCCGGCCCTCTATTTCCGGCCAGGCCTCCTACTGCTCCTCCAGCTTCACAGCCTGTTGTTGCTGCTATTGATCCTGAGGAGGAGGATGATGATGATGATGATGATGATGATGATAGTGATGAGGAGGTTGCTGCAGGTGAGGAGGAGGACTCGTCTGAGGAGGACGATTCTGAGGATAAGGAATGATTTCTCCTTATTGATGATGTCAAAAAGGGGGAGAGTTATTTATGAGACTCTTTGGGCTGTAGTACTGTATTTTGTTATTTTGGGTTGTATTTTGTATTGTGTGGACATGTGTTTATGTTTTGTATTGACATGAGTTATTTATGGCATGAGTTACTCTTTTATGGCATCCATTTATTTGTGATATCCATTGCATATGTGATGGTTGATTGGCATGTATTTCATTTCCATATACTATATGTGCCATTTATTTATGCCTGAGTATCTCTTTGATATATGCATGTGTTGAGGGGGAGCTTCACTTGAAGTCTCCACCCAATATAATTGTGATAACTATATATGTTTTGTCATCATCAAAAAGGGGGAGATTGTTGGCCCAAAGGCCATTAGCCCGGACATTTTGATGATAACAAACCATATTTAGTTATGTGTTTAATAATTTTATTTACATAAGTTTCAGGTAAATCATGATAGTTATTTTGACAGATCCAACTCAAGACTCACGCTTTTGGACGTCGCAAAGAATTTGGATCCCCGAGCCTAGCACAGTAGAAAAGCTCCAGGATCAAGCATAAGAAAACTCAAGATTTGTAATTTCTTTTTATTTTTAGATGATTTGTCAAAACCTAGATGATAGAGGTAGAATACTTGGATTGTCACTCACACACACTTAGTATTGCTTCATGGCTTCAAAACAATTTTCATATCAAAATTATAACTTAGTTTTTGGAAAAACCATGTTTGAAAAATCAATTTTAGAAAAATCATTTTTCATTTTATCAAAAAGGATTTTTATCAAATAAAGTTCTAAACTTGTTTGGTGTTGATCTATGATCACACTCTATGTTTTATAAGTCCTAGAACCTTGTTTTACAAATCCTTAGCCAAAATGTTTTTAACCAAAATTTCCTTTCCTTTTAGCAGACTCTGAAAAACAGATCTGACAGAGTCTGGTCGACCGACCCAGTCGACCGACGTGCACGGCTGTGCATGTGTGCACGTCGGCCGACCGCCCGGTCGTCTGGAATCAATGTCAGTGCTCTCTGTTTATTTCAGACGACCGGATCGGTCGACCGTAAGAGAGTTCCACTCTCAGGCAGAGTTGCGGTCGACCGAGTCAGTCGACCATTTTCCCCAACGGTCGGATTTATGACCGTTGGCGGTCGACCGACCCGGTCAACCGGTAGCTGTCAGAAGTTCTAACAGACTCCAACAGCTCTATTTTTTGGTTAGATTTTTGTTGGGATTCACCCCAACGACTCTTTTGAGCTGAGAAGATTGTTTTTCATCCACTATAAATAGTGGGTCACTTCAACATGATTAGAAACAAGATTTACAAATATTTTCAAGCAAATACTTTAGTTTTCCTATTAGAAAAGATTTTCTCTCTAAAGCCAAAAATTCCCAACTCTTTCTTGAAGCAATCCTCTACTTCTCTTTAGCCTTTTAGCACTACACAATCCCAAGTATCATCTCTTTCATATTGGTTATAAGATTGTGCAAAGTGAGCTTTTTGATCAAGTGTGATCAAATTTTCTTCATTCGAGAAGTTGTAGAGGCATCGGCCTCAAGCGAGTGGGTGTGCTCCAAGTGTGGTTGCGACACCGAGAGATAGGACAAGTGTGTCCTTGTATTGAGGATCTAGTGGGATCACCAATAGTGGAAATCCTTCAAGTGTGAAGGCGGGGAGTAGAGCGTGGCTCGAACCTCGGAAAAATTTCGTGTGTTTGCGATTGTTCAAATTTCTCTCAACTCTATCTCTCTATTACTTGCTCCTTTATATTGCTTATTTACTTGCAAGTAGTTTATATTGTGTCTTGGTTTAAATAGTTTTTAAATTCCGCATAATTGTTATTTCATATAGCTATCACCTATTCACCCCCCCTCTAGGTGATTTCACTACTTTGGCTGGATCCACCGAGATGCCATCCTCAGATATGATTTGCCCGAGAAATGAGACATGGTTTAACAAAAAAAAAAGCATTTACTAAGCTTTGCGTATAACTTCTTTTGTCTTAGAGTCTACAAGATAATCCTCAAGTGCTCAGCGTGCTCCTCTTTAGTTTGGAATAGATCAAGATATCATCAATAAAGACCACGACAAAATTATCTAAGTATGGAGTAAAGATGCGATTCATCAAATCCATGAATGTCGCAGGAGTATTGGCGACTCCAAATGGCATAACAATGTTTTCCATTGAAATTGATTGAGGAAAAACATAAAAATATTGTGGAGCAAAATTTGAAGTATTTCTTTAAAGAAAAAAGTAAAATTATAAGTAGATATCCTCTGAGATTTTTGAGAAAATGTGTCGGTGGGAGTCTGATCAGCGCATGACCACTCTGTCCCATTGACGATACGATCGATTGATCTTTGAATGTTATTGCCTGAGAATTCCTTTTTTGCCTTGTTTTGTATATTCTTTGAAAGGGAGAAGATCTTTGGTTATCTGCACCATGAGTTTAACCTTGTAGAAGTAGAGAAGTGATTCTCTGAATTCTTAAAAGCAAGAGAGTATATCTCTTCTTAGCTTAAGATTTGAAGCCACCAAAGAAGCTTATGCTCTTCAAAAAGCCTTGTGGATTTGAATTTCTTCAACTCCCTGAGCCTAGCCTGCTAGTGGGCCATTTATAGGATTAATATGGAGTGACTATTCCTTGATTGTCTCCTCTTAATGAGGGATCATGGGTGTAACTACCTCATTAACTCTCCCGCTTAGTGGGGTGATTACTCTTCTCATGTGAGGATAGCCAGCGAGGCGAGGCTAGCCTCCTCATGTAAGGCTACCCCAGGCGAGGCTAGCTAGTTAAGGTGAAGCTAGCCTCCTCGGGCAATGCTGACCAGTGGAGGTGAGGTTAGCCTCCTCATGCGAGGCTAGCCTGTTGGAGGCGAGGCTTACATCCTCAGGAGAGGCTAGCCGTTGAGGCAAAACTAGCCTCCTCAGGCGATGCTAACCTCCTCATGCGAGGCTAGCCAATTGAGGCGAGGCTAGCCTCTTTATATAAGGCTATCTTGTTGGAGGCGAGACTGCTCTTTAGCGGAGTTGTGCTAAACTTCAGGCAAAGGTAGAAGCAAGCTCTTAGCAGAGCTGTGCTAAGCTTCAGGCGAAGCTAGGAGTTAGCTTTCTGAGCAACTGTGTAGAGCTTCAGGCGAAGCTATAATTAGCCTCTGATGAAGCCATAATTAGCTTCAGGTGAAGCTGTAAGTTAGCTCTCTATGGAACTATGAAAAGCTTCATGCGAAGCTATCAAGAAAGCTTCAGGCGAAGCTAGACAAACTTAGCTTCTCAGGCAAGGCTATCTGTGAGGCTAAGTGTTGAGCTAATTTAGCATCTTAGGTCTGCTTAGGTTTCTTTAAACGCAACCTTGGCTTCCTGTCTATTTCACTAGATTAGTAGAGTCCAAGTCATTAATTTGCCTCTTGGGGATGGGCAGAAACTGGTTGTCAGCTTGCCTACGACTTGTCTTTTATAAATGTCGACTAGTTAGACATCATTTAGACAGGTTGAAAAGCTATTAGAGATTTTGTCTTTTTTTTTAGTGTCAACAAAGCCCCTTTCAAAGTTTTCATAAATTCGCAATAGGATACTTTAGATTTCGAAATACTTTAAATTGCCTCAGGTGTTCAAAAGGGTGAACATTCACCAAGTAGAATTCCCTAAAGAAATTAGAACTGTGACTGAAAATTATTTAGAGGTTAGGAATATGATAAAATCAGTTTGAGTTTGAGAGTTCATTAGGGACAAAAGAGAGCAGATCTAAGAATCCATCTGTTCAAAGGTAATGTGGACATAACAGGTTCGGGATCGCTAGAAAGAGGGTTCGCTGGTCAGAGGTGATAAATTGGACATAACAACGAGAAGTATCACTACCAGACTAGAAAGTTAGATCTGGGTATCCGTCAGTTTAGAGGTGATGAACTGGATATAACTGATTAGGAATCACCGACACAAAGCCTTGTCGTTCAGAGATGACGAACAAACTCGAAGTGTTTACTATTCAGAGGCGAAGAACTAGATATAACATTAAATAAAAAGCGGAGATTTTGTAATCTATCAGTTCAGAGGTGATTGGCTGGACATGACCGATTAAGAAGCCACCAAGCTCAAAATTTGGTCAATTAGAGGTAATGAACTGGACATGATGACAAAATGAATGTGAATTCGGTTCTAGGGACCCATCTATTCAGAGGTGATAAACTAGAAATGATAGACTAGGACACACTAAACTCTGAATCTGCTACTATAAGTAGTTGTATTAACTTAGCAGCTAGCCCACTAGGGACTGCAAAGCTGAATTGAATCTGGGCACTCATCGGTTCAGAGATAATATGGACATGACCAACTAAGAGGCACCGGACTCAAAATTCACTATTCAGAGGTAGTCATAACATGACAGCAAGAACTCCCGACCCTGACGGGGGAAGGAGAACAAGGTTATGGACTCATCTGTACAGAGGTGTTAAACTGAACATGACAATTTAAGTACTATAAAAGAGGGGAGATCTAGGCATCCGTCGGTTCAGAGGTAATATGGACATAACTAACTAGGAGTTACTAGACTAAAAGCCCTACCATTTAGAGGTGGCAAACTGGACATAACGGCAAAGGAGTAGTCCTACTAGACTAAAAAAAATGAGACTTGGTTATTTGTTGGTTCAAAGGTAACTAGACATAACCGATTGAGAAACCACCAAGCTCAGAATTTTTACCATTCAGAGGTGACAAGCTGGACATGACGGTAAAAGAAGTAATTTCGCTAAGGGAAATAGGCTTTGATCATAAATCCCGTGGGGAAGTAGGTATTTCCTTTGGAATTCATTTGGAAAAAATTATCAGAGGTATATTGTTAACGTGACAACCAAGACAGTCCAAGTGTAATAATAGAAAGTGTAATATTAGACTCCGAGGGGTCTATCAGAAACTGCTAGAGAGTTAGAAAATAAATCCCATAAGAGATTATATGTCAAAGGTAATTATTAACGTGACAAAAGAACTTCGTGGAGATTCGGTAGGGAAAGGATTCTTCCAAAAAAGTTACCAGAGGTAATCATTAACGTAACAACCAAATCCCTTGATGAGGAATTTGAAGGATATCTTGTCAAAAGTAATCATGACAGCTTCTCTGCTTGGGAATTTGTAAAGCAACTTGTCAAAGGTGTGATGTTAACTTGACAGGGATTTATTTACTATTAGAGGTGTTTGAACATAACAACATTTTGAGTGGACTGTCATTCTATTGAAGAGAATGATAAGTGGAGTTTGATCTACTGGGGATATTAGCAAGATCTTATGGGATACTCAAAAGGTTTTGCTGTCAAACGCATGAGCTTTAAGCATGATAGTTCTTATCTGTAATACTTTCATTAGGAAAATAAATACAACCTTTTATGATCCTACCATTCCATGGACGGGAATTGGTAGGGAACGTGGAAAAAGTGGGATCAGGTCCTTTATGATTTTTAGCAAATCCTCAGTTATCAACTAGTTTAGTATGCCTTTACCAACGACCATTTGGGTTGGACTAGCCATGCTATTCCCCTCAGCATGATGAGTTGTTGAGGATTTTATATTGGGGTTAGAAGTCAATATTTTTCTCTAGCCTTATTCACCAAAAGCTTCAGTTCGTGTCACATAAAGTGAACATTTCTGTATTCCACGGTGACCTCTAAAATCTCGCTAAGGATTATAGAGTTAAGTCTAAACTTCATGAAAAAATTGTTGGGTAGATCGACATTCCTTGTGGAGTGTCACCTTTATTCATCAAGACTCTGCTTCTCAGCTGATCTTCATGTCTAGATATGGAGCACAAACTTCACAGGGAATATATTAAGTAGTCAAGACTTCTTGTGTAGTTTCACTTTTGTTCGTCATAATCAAGACTTTAGTCACAGCTGATCATCAAATCTGAACATGAATATGAAAATATTAGAATGGTCCTGCAAGGATACATCACGAACATTCTTCGATGAATTCGGCTCATTCAAGATTATCGTGAAGTCAAATTGATTTGACAAAAGAAGAATGCAGAGATGGTTAAAATTGATTCCTCTTATGGAAAGGGACTTCTTGCGGAGATGAAACAGTCAGACGAGTCCGACTTGATGATCAGAGGTGGATGTTAATATGATTATGTATTATACTTCTTTGATTAGAGGTATAGTGTTAACATGATCATGGATAGCACTTGTCGTTGATTGGCATCAGGAGCATGTCACTATTTGGATTCTCTAGGCGATAAGCTTCACTCGAGTAGACTACCTCTACTATGAAAAATTGTTTCTATTTGGTTGGTGGAATGACATATTCCAACCCCTTTGTTTTTCTCAACGTCATTGGCTGTTGTGTCTCATCGGGAGTCGGGTTGTACTGTCGCAAGTATTATTTGCCAGACCTAGTGCCTGTCGACTATCAAATAGCGGCTGAGACAATTGTCTCCCCTTCAGAGTGATCGGGGAAAATCGCGCACAAAAGTGTATGTTTTGAAGTTAAGATTTAAAGTTTGTGCGCTTTGGCTTCCTCGATACTTCTGTTATTGCATAGAGGCTAAAATGAGTCGAATCCACAAGGACGGGAGAAGATAGAAGCTTTACCAGTTGATTTACGTGTGTGTTAAAAGTTCTTCAATGTTTGAAAGAATGAAAAGAAAGGAAATAAAGAATGAAAAGAGAAGTACGGTGAAGCACAAAGAAGTTGGAAACATAGAATATAAGATATTTGTGATTTTTGATATTTCTAAAATAAAGTGAAAAAGAAAGAAAATCCTTGGCTACTAACTACTAATGACTCCACCAATATGCTAACCTCTTAGTGATAGTTACCTCACATGTATCATTGGCCATCACTAGTTCTTGATTCAAGAACTTTACAAAGCATGGCTCATATGTTAAGTTCCATATCCAAATTCAGCTAAAAAGTGCAAGCTACACTTAAATCATCAAAATCCAATAAGAGCAAGCATGAAATAAAGTAATGTTAGCTTGTTAGAGATTTAGATTTTAGAGTTTTAGAATCCATCATCATGAGTCATCAATGGCTCTTGCAAGAGTAAGGCCAAGTAGAGGCCATTAGATTCATGTGGATTATCAACTAAGAAGTTAGACTAGTTAATGATTAGTAGTTAGTTGCCATGGGAGAAAAATTAGCTACACATGTAAAAAGGATTAGGTAGAAGAAAACAAAGATATGTTAAGAGAGCACCTTTCATAGATTGACACCTTCTATTACAAGCACTCTTACTTCCCAACATGTACCACTCTCTCTCCCTATTACAAGATCTACAAGAAATAAAAAATACAAAGGAGGAAGAAGAAGAACACTAACCTAAACTACCCTAAACTACAAATGAAAATGAAAACTACCCTAAAATATTGCATATCTCTCAATACAGAACCCTAGGGGTTATATATAGGCACCAGGGGAAAGGGGGGCTAGGGGCAAATCCTGGCCCAAAGTACGGGCGCGGTCGTTCCCGTACGGCCGCAGAAACGCGACAAAAGCCGCATTTCCGCGGCTCTTCTAGAGCCGCGCGCGTGACGCTTCGGTCCGCACGCTGTTTCGTTTGCCCCATGTTGGCATCAGCGCCCGATTTTGATTTTCAGCCCCTGGTTTTGACAAAACAGCTCTCCAAGGTCAATGGCTATATTATAGTCCTTTAGTCACCCATTAAATGATGATTTAGGGTCTTCTTCTTCATTGCACACCATGGACCTAGAAAAATGTAAGAGAGGTGTTATTAGAAGAATTTAATATTAAATAAATGTGAATGTGATATGAAAATATGCAGTTTTATTGACTAATCACACCCCCACACTTAATCTTTTGCTCATCCCGTAAAATAAAAACTAAAGAAATTATTACACCACTTTCACAGGTGACGTGATTGCACTGAGCATGTGCAATAAGTCGTTAAACCTCTAGGTTTCCCCTAGAGGAGTAGTTTTGTCTCCTGAGGGTTTTCAGTGGATTATACCCACAAAATTCATAAAGAAAGAAAATTCAATGTTAGCATTTTGAAAACACATTTTGAAATAGAGAAAAGTGTTGAAGTATTTTTGCAAAAACATAAGTGATTCAAGGTCAGAGGTTAACCGAAAATTATTCTTCCTTAAACTAAGTCGAAATGCAAAATCTTGTTATAAATTAAATGTAAGAATTTAAAGTTGAATTGATTCTTTGACCTTTCATAAAACTCTTAGAAAAATATGCAGTTTATTGAACATAGAGCTAGTAACAACTCTTTTAAACTTTGGTGTGCCGATGTAACTTTAGTGTCTAATTGTTTATTGAACACATGAAACTTGTCTAAATGTTTGTTATATCTAGATGTGCAGCAAATTTAATTGCGGATGTAACATATTATAATCAGTGTGAGTAACAGTAGTGTGAGTGACAGTAGACTGCAAGTGTTTATAATGGCTTGAAAATTTTCAACTGCCAATCTCGAGCTCTGTTATATTGCGCCATCAAAATTAAGTTTGGAGAAGAGATAACAACAGAGGTACCTGCTTCCTTCCACAGTCTTACTTCATCAGCTTGTTTCTTTGCTCCGACTCCGCCAATCTCGAGCTCAGTTCAATTGCGCCATCAAAATTAAGTTTGAAGAAGAGACCCAACTCCGCCGAGCATCTTCCTCCAACAAATTTTGAAACACCAACTTGTTTCTTTGCTTCCAAAGAAAGCAGGCAGAAATTACCATTAACTTTGAAAGGAAATAAATTTACCATTCTCAAGTGCAGCGCCCATCCAACAGGAATGCCAACCAACTAGCCAAATGACTCAAGTTTAGAAACCTACCATCAACTCACTCATTTTCAAAAAATTTCAAAAATACAAGAAACAACCATAAACTTTCACAAAAGCCTCAAATTTTTACAAAACTAACATGAAAAAAGCATAATTCATGGTAGTCTAGTATAATTTTCAATGTTTTTGATACTTTTTTGAAATCAAGAAAACATTCATGATAGGTCTGGAATTTAACAGCATCCAAATTATTAATATCAAAATGCCAACCTGATATCCTCCACAGCTCAGTCCGAACAGAAATAGACTCGCAGAACAAAACAGAAACAGCAATGTGACGTATAGTTTCAGACTCCAAAAGACAAGGGGGCAAAAATCATCCACACCAATTGCTCCATTATTTAAAAAAAATAAAATAAAAACTCGAGTTGTTGAACTTCCAAAGCCAGGGCTTCACTTCAGCTGCATCATTCAAAGACCATAAACGCGACCAATGCACCATGGGAGATCCACTTCCAGGCATACTAGAAGCTTTATATACCTTGCTAACTGAATAAGAGACAGCATCTCCATCAAGCCACATTAGAATATCTTACTTTCGGTAAGGGATTACAATCAACCCGTGAAACTATCCCACCACGCGACACAGTCAACAATCTCTCAACCTCCTCTTTAGCAGTAGAAATAAACCCCCCTACCAAGTTTTATTTATCCACTCCAAGCATATTAAGAGGAATAGGTTTCTTACTCAATTACAATTATCCATCTTTATAAAATAAAAAACCATGAGCATTTAGTAAAATTTTGCAAAAACACAAACTAGTAGTAGTATGTGCACATTAATAACATAACACAACATAGAGGTTTTCCACACAGCTTAATATATGTCAAACATAATTAGATACTAAATATAAGGTTCTAGACCTAGTTAGATATTAAATATCAAGCAGAATTTCATTAACTTCTATCAGTTCTCAAGCTTCCCACATGCATTCAGTTGTGGCACCCCACGATCACCTGCAAAAATGCAATATAAATATAAACCATCAACAAACAGGAAAATCATTGGTCTGCGCTGTAAACTAAAGAAGCATATAATGTTTGCAATTGCTAGTAGCTTTAGCACACAATTCAACCATAACATTATCATTAAGAACCAATCTTTTCCCTAGATGACAAAATGCTTCATGCCAATTGTGCTTCTGGTATTCAGGTGTTGCTTCGCATCTCCATGCTCACTCAAATGGAAAACTACACGACTGCCATTCTATGCATGAAGAGCTGGTCAGTGGTCACACATTAGGGTCATGTTCCATAGCATAAAATTGAATTTCCACATTAAATTCGTAGTTCATGGGGGATTGCAAATCTAAGCTCATAATTGGTTGGAGTTTATTGGATTTTAATTCCCTATTGTTAGGCTGGCTAAAACTAGAATACATTAACTAACATCAGACATCGGGTTCTCAATCTAACACTTCATAATTAATGTTATTAAACACACTGATAAATGACAGAGAACTCCAAGCATGCAAGGGCACGCAACTCTTTGACATGATTTGATACTTAATAGGGTTCTAATGGTAAATTAAAAAAATAAAACAAAATAAGAGCATAAATTCCATGCATCTATTTGCAAATGAGAGGCCTCTCTTATATGATTGAAACAGAAAAAGAGGGACTAATCAGGTGAAACAACCAATTCTTTTGGTTTCTTTAACAAGTTAATAATCTCCAAAGTACCCCACTAGATTAGAACCAGTGTATCCTTTTCCACTTCAGAGAACTATACAATTTGGTAGATAACCGAGTGTTTGGGTCAGGGTTGTTTTGCAGGCAATAAAGGATCAAATTCTGTATGCATTTCTTTTTGTCCCATTGCACTGCACCACCAAAGATGACGAGGGTTGAGGGAATTGTATTTATTGTCTAATACTTCCCCATAGGTTAAGTGCCCGCAGGTTGATCATGCTCTTATGTGGACTGTAATATTGACACTGTGGTAGTATTTTCTTTTAAATTAGCTGACCCAAAATACACTCGGATATGAACCTGGGTGGTTCTAAAATAACATCACAAGTTCTTGCATCTTCCCAAAACTCCAGAGTATTGATCTGTTGATGGTATTAAGTTATGCTCACAAAAATAAAGTCTCCCTCATGCCTACGAGCGCTTTTCATTGAGCAACCAAAAGTGCTAAAACCCTCATCAACTAAACCCCACCTCTTCGCTTGAGTGTAATTTCTAGTTGAAAGATTTCAAAGAAAATGAATAGATACTTTTATAGAGAAGATTATAAAAAGGCCAAAAAAGGTGAAAATGTTCAGGACCAAAAGAAATGACAAAGATAAGATACTCACCCTACTCTAAAAAAGACGCTCCATGCCATTGAAAAAGCTTTGACACTTCAACAAAAAGGTCCATGTTGGACAAATATCAAAAAAAAAAAAGCATGTGTCATCCATATGCAATGCCATTCAAAAGATCAATAGTCTCTCTTAACAAACAATAACAAACTAATGGGATATTGTGGTGACAACAATGACATATGACTGCAATTCACATTTGAGTAATTGATTGAGACATAGTTAATGGCAATCCATATCCATAATCTTTATACAAACTTGCAGTGGGTAATTCCTAGAGAATTTATCCATGCACCAAAGTTGTGGAGATAGAAAAATCAAATCTCAGAAAAACCAGCGCAAATACCAAGATTTACGTGAAAACTCGAAGCGGAAAAAACCACAGAGAGGGAGAGAGGGATTCCACTATAATTTGAAGAAACGTACAATGAAAATTGCTCCAATTGCTTGCGCTAGGGTTTCTAGGCTTAATCAATCCCCCCTTTCCCATTGGAAGGGGCATGCTATTTATACATGTAGTGTCTGTTGGATCATCTAACTGAGTATCTTATCCTATCTTAACTACCTATCAGAGAGGTAGTTGAAGCCGAACGTCTTGATTTGAATTGGTTGAACAAGTGTTCGTCTCTATCTCGCAGACATGCGTCCTGCTGTAAATGCCGTTAATCTGTTCCCAATCTGTAATTGTTGAGTTCAAATAGAGATTTGACTAGAGATAGAGATACTCGTAACCAAATTTATTTCTTTCTAACTACCTGAACAGCTAGTAGATTAGATTGAACAAGGTTTCCCGCTCAGAGGTTCTGAAAGTGGCCACATGTCGTACGCTCATTTGATGTTGGATGGACACGTGACATGATCTCGAGGGGGTCAAAAACTGATCTGCTTCCCTCTTCGGAAGTCAGAAACTTTCCCTCGCGTTATAGGTTTCTAGGAACTCTGTGAGAGGAGAGGACTTCCTAGGTCTGGACTCGAGTTAATTGTTGTTGCTTTAGTTTTTGTCCTGTAGTGTGTGCCTCTACAGGCTGGTAGAACCTTAAATGCGCATCACAACCACTGAAGAGTTTGTCAGGAGGCTGTCACTTTTTGAATAGGCGCAACGCTCGAGGTGGGTACTGAGAATCAAATGTGACAGTTCAGATCCGATCCGTCGTCCCACATGTAGGCCTCCGGTCTATTGTCTTTTTTTTTATTTCTGAGGGTTTTAGGGTTTATCTTTTTCGGATCTCAGAATTATCCCCAAATCTTAGAATTTCTTCAACTTCCCGTCTTCTTCCTCATGTAATCTTCTCCTGCTTCCCAATCTTTCTTCAGCCTTTTTCTCCCGTGATGACAAAGAGGAGGAAGCCCGGTGCTGCTAGCGGCACAAGCGGGAGTTAAGCCGTGCAGGAGAAGGGGAGATCTCAATTTTGTACCAGGATTTCCATGGATTTTGACCGAAAGATTACAAGCCTCCATAACCAGGCAGATGTTAACAAATACTTGGCGCAATACGTTGTCTCTCTCTTTTGGGATTAAAGGTTGAGTTCTGTCCTCCTGACACCGAGTTCGTGACGTCTCTGCCCAACGGGGCGGTGTCTACCTGCATTCCCAGATCCTTGCGTTGGGGCTGAAGCTGCCGCTGACGAAGTTTGTCCGCAGTGTTTTGATCTTTTACAAGATTGCCCCCTCGCAGTTGTCGAGTGTATCCTGACATATCGTGCTAGGGTTCGAGGCGCTCTGTGCCCTACTTTCTCTAGATGCTTGCCGGCGTGAGGTTTTCAGTGACGCCTATGTGCTAAGGAGAACCTCCCAGAATGTACGCTACTTCGTGCCCCAGAGTGGGTGCGACAAGATCATTGTCAACATGGTCGACAATGAACACGGCATGCATGACACCGTGGTCTAGTTAACTGGCCCGTGGGAAGCTAAGTCGGAGAGTGAGCGTGGGACTGTACCGACCACGTGGAACTAGGGACCAGTCACCAGGGAAGGTGTGGTGATGACCCTTGAGATTGAGATGAAGTTACAAGAGCTGAATGCTATGGACTTTAACCCTGTCCAGTTGGTTGTTGGACCCTAATAGGGCTCTTGTGCCCTCTGTTCTCCTGAGAACATCAGCCTAAGGTAAGAGTACACCGGTTGTGGTTATCAAAAGGCCAAGGGTCCCGGGGTGAGTGGTCCCCATTAAGAGAAAAAGGGCCCCGGACAGCCTCGGGATCTCGTCTTCCCGAGAAGAGGTAACTCCCAAATAGATTAGCTTTTCCTTGATAATGCAGTTTTTTAATGTTTGTGCTCTCTTGTAGAAGAGGTGCATGATTCATTTTGATGAATCTGGTGAGGAGGAGATGATGAACTTTTGAGGAGTGTGTTTGTTTGCCCAGCCACCACTGCAGAGCAGTCTCCCGCGACCGAAGGTGCTCGAGTTGGATCCTCCGAGCTCGTAAACTCAGAATCTCGGGAGGCTTCTCCCGTTGCTAAGGCTCCCAAGGAAGTTGAGGGACAACGCTCTGGTCAGACAGAGAGGGGGCAGAGTTGCTGATGGAACGTCCCACTGCCACCACTGCCATTGAGGTGCCCTCCGACGAAGAGGTTAAGGCGACGGCGCCCCTGCTCTTGCTGAAGAGGAACTCAAGCCCTTGCTTAGGCTCGAAACGTTAAGGGCTATTCACGCTCCACTGCTAGGAGACGACACAGGGGTCACTGACCCTGTTGGTCCTTCGAAGACCGTTGCTCAGTCTTCGTTATTGTCATCGGAGTGGACAGTTACAAGCTCCCCCTTCGGGTTCGTCTCTCGGATACGGGGATTTCCTAGGATGGCTTGAGGAACTCGAGGCTCTACCTTTGAAGGAACGTAAGCGGCACTTGAAGAATGAGGTCATTAGGATAGATATTATAACATGTTTTTCGAGATGATTTTGGTGTTATCTAACTTGTGTTCCCGCATCAGAATGATGTGCTCATCTCCGAACTGCTGGACGACCATTGGGGAGCCCTGAAGGTGGAGGGCGAGATTGCTGAGTTGTACCGGCAGGTGGAGGGGCTTAGTATATAGGGGAAGCGACGACTGAGAAAATTACCTGGCTCTAGGAGAATCTGGACCGTAAAGCGGAGGTTCAATGGAGTAGGGAAAGGGAATTGGAGTAGCTTAGTGGAGAGTTGAGGGAGATCCTGCTGGTTCAGCTATCTGACATTTGAGGAGAACTAGTGAAGAAGGGCTCAAAGTTACTGATGAAAGATTCTGAGTTACAGCACAAAGAGAGCGATGCGGTCAGCTTAGCAGGAGTTAGGGAAGATGCGTCGGCAGGCTGAGGGGGAAAGTCGCCCTAAAGTCGGAGAGGGCTTACTTCGAGAAGGCGAAAGAGATCTTCGAGTATAACTTGAATAGGGTGCTGATTGCCCAGGACGAGGCAGAGGCGCGTGAGCAGGCGGTGATAGACCAATGCCAATGGTCGATGAATATTTTCAAATTCAAAAAGTATAAAAATAGATACGAGAACAGGAAGTGAGGTGCCACCCCAAGATATCAGCTTAAACTTGGAGCCTTTCTTGAGGTCCAAGGTTTGGGACGTCCTGCGAGTCGCACTTCCTCTGCTGCTGAGGCGGAGACCCCCGAGCTTATCGCCAGGTGGTGGTGCACTCCCGGTGATAAGTCTTCCTTCAGATGCTACTACCACCGAGACTTCGGCTCTGGCTTCCTCCGAAGGCATGGCATTGTTGACTCCCCCTCTGAGGCGCCTCACAAAGGCAAAGCGAGCGTTTGAAAGTTTAACTTTTTTTAGAACCAAATGTAATCCTTTTCGAACATACGAATGAATCTTCAGCTCACTTCCTTTTGAATGCCTTACTTTCTGTTGTGTTTTTAAGTCCCCTGTAGTTGGCTCAGTAACCCCTCTGGGCTTAGCCTCGTTTCCCACATTCTCGAGAGAAGTGAGAGTCGATCCTCGAGAAGAAGCTTCCCGAGGATCTGGAGCCTCCCATGCCTACTTTATTTCTGCGGGCTTGGTCCCTCTGGCGTAAAGCTCCTCGATGATCCCAGAGGGGGGCTTGAGGTCTCTAACCCTGAGGATGACGATGATGAAGTAAAGCTAGAGCTTGACGAGCCTAAAGCGTTGCTGGACTTTCTAAATGCTCAGCGGAAAAAGGTGGCGAAAGCCTCTTCCAGACACTCAGTCTTCCCCACCGTATAGAGCTTGGGATAATCGATTTTCTCACCTTCCAACTAGACCGTGATATAGTCTCACACAATATAAGTGAGCGAGCTTGAGTGAAGAGCCAGCTTTTCAGATTGGATAGTGGAGAGGTAGTGGAAGGGTTGAAGGAGAATACAGACTTGGAGGTGAGGCTCTTGGGGCATGTCGAGGAACTAAAGCAGGATTCGGACGATATATCCAAGGTACAAGATGATGCCGAATCGCATCGGTCAGAGATTGTCATGCTTCGGACCCAAATTTATCAGGAAAGAGCTGAGAAGTTGGATCTCATGCACAAGGTTCGGGGACTCGAGAAGGACCTAGAGCGTCGTAAGTGCAAGATTGACGAGCTGAGGACCGACGAGTTGTGCTAGTCCAGGCGTTATGATGAGCTCTGGAGGTCTCACGGTGAACTTCTTATGGGGGCGCAGAAGTTGCGTTCCCAAGTCTCAATTTTGAACTCTGACAGTGGGCGGAAGGCTAAGCAATTAGTCTAGAGGTCCAAGCAATTGGCCAGAGAAGTCGAGAGAGATTGGTCTGAGGGTTCCAATGGATGGTCTGAGCGAGCTCCAGGAAGGTGGGAGTGCCAGAGTGGTGGCCTTAGGCGGAACTAGCCAAGTCTCCTTGTATTCTCTTTTTGGTTCTGATGTAATAAGGGTTGTATTATCTCTTACATCAAAAAGTGATTTTTTACTTTGACTGTGTTGTGCTTTGTTTTGTTGTGTTCATTTGGGTGCTGTGGAGCGATCCTGACTCGATTTTGTATTGTTTTCACAGTTTGTGGATGCATGAAGTTCGTTGTTGGGGTTGTCAGACGCTTAGCAATCAGGTATAGGAGTCTATGTTATAGACTGACAAGGGTAGCATTTTGTACATGCTATTGATTGGCTTGGATGACCGTCAGGATAAGACCTATTAAGGCTAACCACGAGCGATCATTTGTGGGCGAGCCTCCATCTTTCAAGAAACCCCCTGAGGGATGGCCATCACGGTAGAACCCGCATAGGCTGTTGACTAGCTCGGATAGCCGTCAAGGTAGAACCCGTGTAGGCTGATTCTGAGTGGTCGTTTGTGAGCAAGCCTCCATCTTTCAGGAGACCCCCGACGAATAGCCGTCAGGGTAGAACCCGTATATATTGTTGATTAGTTCAAGTGGTCGTCAAGATAGAACTCGTGTAGGCTGACTCTGAGCTGTCATTTGTGGGCGAGCCTCCATCTTTCAGGAGATCACTGAGAGGTAGCCGTCAAGGTAGGACCCGTATAGGTTATTGACTGGCTAGGGTGGCAATCAGGGTAGAACTCGTGTAGACTGACTCTTACTAGTCGTTTGAAGGCAAGCCTCCATCTTCCAAGAGACCCCCGAGGGGTAGCCGTCAGGGTAGGACCCGTATAAGCTGTTGAAAAGTTGTCTTGCTCGGGAAGGTTGAGACATCAAACACGAAAGAACCAAACCTTTTCATTGGATTATTACATGGCTTTCACATAGTATCAATTCGAATGAAAAGAGTTCAATCGCCTTTATTATGAGATAGACTTCGCGTTCTAAGATGTGCTGATGAATGAGCGCTTTAGTCGTTAGACTCGGCTGAGATTTCTCTGACCATTGAATCTTCCTTAAGTCGAGGATAAACTCATCGAGATATCCATGTTGAATTAGATACTCGAGGTGCTTCTTGAGGGCACAACAATGCAGGGTAGCGTGGCCATGAAAGAACAATGCCCTGCTGCTTCTAAGGGATTTGTGTCGTGCTTAGTTATCTTAGAGAGTTTCACTCATGGTTGATGCTTGATGATGTGAAGGCTCTGATCAATCGGTAACTTCAAGGGGGTGAAGACCGAAATGTCCTAGGTCTTTGTAGATGTAGGGGAAGTGTTCTTGTGTATTGGGGCGTGATGTCCCCTTGCTCGCTTCCGTGAGCGTTCGGCTCTGTGATTCTCGGGGTCTTCATGCAAAGTGGTTACTTTGGAGTACATTTTGTTTAGCTTGAAACGTAAGTCGGCCAGAGCTGCAGGATGTTGGTGGACTTCAGAGAATGCGTCCACATGGGTCTCCCTGGCACCCAACTCGATGACTCGTAATTTTTGAAGAACCTTTATCTGCGTGAGCAACTGATGGCTGACATGTGTTTGCCCACGGTTCAAAGACTCGGCCGAGTCAGAGACGAGTCGGCCGAGTCGTATCCTTCTCGGCCCGCTCTGAGATGAGTCCGAGTCACGAGTCGGTCGACTCAACTCAGAGGAGACAGACTCGGCCGAGAATCAGAGTTGACTCGATTGACTCGGCCGATTTACAACCGAATCGGTCGTGACTCGACCGAGTCGACAGAGTCAACTCCGATTCTCGGTCGAGTCAGCTCGAAATGTATATTCACCCGTGACGAACGGGTATAAAGAAAAAAAAGAAAAGGAAAAAAACTTACCTCTCTCTCGCTCAGATCTGGAGATCGGCGCCGCTGCACGATCGTTGCCGCTCAGATCTAGACTCTGCAGCCGCCCGATCGCTGTCGGCCACTCCTCCTCAGTTCCAGGTGATGTACCTCCCTCTCTGTCTCTTTCCCTCTCCCTCCCTCTGTTTCTCTCTCTCCCCCTCCCTCTCTCACCCGCTCTCTATCTCTCCCCCCTCTCCATCTCTCGTCTCTCTCTGTATCTTTCCCTCCCCCTCCCCCTTTTTTTCTTTCCCCTCCCTCTCTCACGCACTCTCTTTCTCTCCCTTTCCATCTCCTGTCTATCTGTCTCTTTTCCTCCCCTCCCTCTCCCCCTGTTTCCGATCTCTCCCCCCTCTCCCCCTCCGAGGTATAAGAGAAGCAGACGATGGTGGTGGTGGTGAAGGTAAGAGGGTTTTTATCCAGTTCTAGTAGTGATGATGGTGAAGATGGTGATGATAATGATGACAGTGATGGCGGTGATAGCGGCAGTTGTGATGATGACAACAATGAGGGCAACAATAGTACTGATGGAGGAACTTATAGTCTTGAATATCATATGCAAATGTTGAGTTTGACACCAGGCCAATATTATGGTGTGACATATGTCCATGACTACAGACCACAACTTGAGAGATCTACGAGCACTAGTATCGGTTTATCTACTTACTGCAGAGATGATTATGATGATTTTGTGCCTCATCGCAATTCAATGTGAAAATAACTACATTAGCATGTATTTATGAATATAGTTTGTGTAATTTACTATACTGTACATGTATTTTAATATGCTTCTACCGACAACGCGTGTATTTATACTTTCGCTTTATGTTTAGTGTGGTAGGTGATATGTTTTGGACATGTGATACATGAATGTGGATGTTTACATTTTTTTAAAGTTTTGCATAATTTTTTCAGAATTTTTTGAGCTTTCTATGAAGCGTTTTGTGCGTATCATCCGAGACCGATCCGAGTCGCTGAGACCGATCCGTCTCAGTGCCTGCCAAGTCGGCGGCCGAGACCGCGACTATGAACCATAGTTCTGCCTCTCGCTCACGTTTTGCAATGTCACGATGAATGGCAATCAGGTCTCGTTCATGGTCTGCCCAGGCCCATTGTTCGCCCAGCTGTCGTCGCAGATCAATCACCACCTGATAAGCTGTCCTCGAGAGAGTGCCGATGGCTCGAGTTCGCCGGAACCGTTGGCATCATGACGGGCAGCGTTCTTCTGCACCATGGTTGTCGCGAGGCTGTTTTGAGAAAGAGTTAAGGTATTAGATAAGGAGAACTTAAGAGTATGAACTCAAAGATCTTAATGAAAGCACCAAATGTAGTGGATAATTTCTAAAAATTTATCCACACAAAAGTTATGGAGATGGAAAAATCAAATATCAAAAAAACCAACGCAAAAACCAAGATTTATGTGGAAACCAAAGAGGAAAAATCATGGAGAAGGATAGAGTATTCCACTATGATTTAAAGAAACGTACAATGATAATTGCTCTAATTGCTTGCGCTAGGGTTTTTAGGCTTAATCAATCCCCCCTTTTCATTGGAAGGGGCATGCTATTTATACAGGTAGTGTATATTGATAAGGCTGCAGAGTTCTCATCTAAGTATCTTATCCTATCTTAACTACTTATCAAGAGGCAGTTGAAGCCGACCGCCTTGATTTGAATCGGTTGATCGAGTGTTTATCTGCTACACTGAGTCCTGTTGTAGATGCAGTCGATTTGTTCTCAATGTGTAACTCTTGAGTTCAAACAGAGATTTGGCTTAGAGATTGAGATGCTCGAAATCAAAGTTATGTCTTCATTTTAAAACCTGAACCGCTCGTAGTTTAAATTGAACAAGAACTCCCGCTCGAGGTTCTAAAAGCAGCCACGTGTCGCACGCCCGTTTGATGTTGGTGGACACGTGGCATGATCTCGAGAGGGTCGTAAGTTGACCACTACAGAACTACATATACCATGAGCCAAGAGCACAGATTAAGATCATGGTGTTTTGCATGATAAGACTTCCTATTATTCGATTTTTAACACTATCCACATTTAAGGGTTGCCAGTAGTTACTAAAGGGCACTGCATGAGCAGAAGAACCATTTTACCATAGTTATTTTCCCACATAGTTTCAGACTATTCTGGGTAATTTAACCTATATTAAAAATCACTAAAATGATAAGGATTTAATTTCTTTAATGCCTCTGTTAATATAACCTTCATCACACTGAAAATTCAAAATTGCAATATTCGTGTTAAATAATCAGTTTAATGAAATGGTTAGTTGTCAGTTTTCCCCACCCTAACCATGCATATATAGAGGTTCATATCTCTAAGTGAATCCCAAATTATCACCAAACACCTAGCTTGAATCTGACACTGAACGTTGAACCTAATACTTGTTACTAACTCAAACGTTAACCTAACCTGAAAAAATAGGTCTGCATATGCGGGTTTTGGTTGGGAGAGAATTCAAGTTAAAGCTTGGGTTACATTAGGGCTAGGAATAGGGACAGATAGGGAATGGATATGCCTAGGTTAAAGTGAGTCAAGTTAGGGAAGATTTAGGCAAGCATATAACTGTAAAGTTGGAGATAGGATTCTGCAGAATCAATATGTGGAACAAATATTGTTGGATAAAATGTTACTCAAGAAACACGGTATGCTGGAGGTAGTCTTCTTTGAACTTTGGGAAACAAAATACAGGTATCTATAACAATGAATGAATTTATAAGAATTTATAAGATCACGAAGGATTCGCTTTTGTGTATGTGTACGTGTAAGTATAAGCATATTAGTTTGGTAGTCAAAAAATATCCAGTAATCCAGGTGCACCTCTCCTTACTTAAAAAATCTTCTATTTGCCAATTCTCTGCCTAAAAAGTAGTATTTATTCACACATGCACGCACACCCACCCATAACCGCAACCGCACGACTCTCTCTCTCTCTCTCTCTCTCTCTCTGTGTGAATAACTAGATCTTTATCATAACTATCCCTTCCTCTTTCCTATCTCTTTCAAATAGAATATTGCTTGTGTCTTCTCTTTGCATGTTCAAACTCACTTCATTAATTGCAATGAAATTGAAGACCGTGTGCATTGCGAAGTCTTGAAGAGATGTGTTTTGTTTTAAGAGTTACGAAAAACCCAGAATACTAGTATCATCATTTCACATTGATAATGCTCCAAATTGGAACGTTCATCCAAATCATATATCACCTATAGGGTCTTGCATTTTTTAATAACATGAGGTCAGGCTAAGGAATAACTTTTGGCTTAGAGATGGGTATAGGATTAGGTTTTTGGGTTTGGACTAGAGACAAGGATAATGATGGATGAGGGAGTTATTCTTTTGGGGTAATTGTTACAAGGATAGCTTTAATAATTAATCCATTTTTTTGAAATTGCAAGGGATGTTTGCATTGCAAGAAAGGAATATTTCTTCATAAAAAGGATCTTCAAAATGTCAGCTTAACATAAAATCAACATGTTAGTGGTTGTAAAGCTAAGGGGTCCAAAGTGTGACGAAAATTATAGGAGGGATAATTGGTTTACTATAAAACATCTTTTGAGAGAAGGTTTACTCTGAAACATTGAATAGATAAACATAGTTTACCCCAAAAAAATAATGTTAAGCAAATGATCATGAGCAAAAATATCACTATAATGAGTGAAAACAATAAAAATTGAACCATTTTCTACACCAGACCGATCATGAACCCGATCAAGACCTGGATTTTATCTGGACCAGCGAGACATGGATAGAGGTTCAAAACAAAAAGATTGAATGTAAACTTTGGTCAGCTTCAAGACCACATTGATAGTACCTAATCTGGACAAAGATTGATCCGGGTCTGACTGGGTCACAAGATACTTAATGATATATATATATATATATATATATATATATATATATATATATATATATATATATATATATATATGGATAGACTTGGGTACACGGAAGGATTCGAGCCCGAATCCTTACCCCTCAAACTCAATCTCACGACATTCAAATCAAGATCCACTCTGTGGAAGTTGATCTATATTGTTTAGAATAATTAAAAATTAAAAATCAAGTGTTTAGAATACTTTTTACCCATCCATCAAGTAGTCACAAAATGAATGGCCGAAATATTGAGTTGGCTTTAACGGTGTAAAATATTTGAAACCTAACAAAAAATTGGTGTGTGAATTTTTTAAATTTTAGATTATGATCAAATGTTTAGATCGAGAATTTATATATTTAAAGTAATAGATCTAAGTAAAATGCTATTTCCGATTGTCCATTTTACGCCTACTTGATGGATGGCAAAAAGTATTCAAAACACTTGTTTTTTAATTTGCAGGTGCTTTAAACAATGTAGATCAACTTCAACGGAGTGGATCTTGCATTTGAATGTCGTGGGATTGAGTTTGAGTGAGAAGGATTCGGACTCAAATCCTTCCGCATGTACCAAGTCTATCCCTCTATATATAAACACACATATATATAATTTAAAATTCAATGAGGACTTGATCCAAACTTAATGATGAAGTTAGGCTATACACCTCTCTATAGGAGAACCATCACATCCAGATCCTACCCTATAGTAAATTAGGGCCAGAAATATTCCAGATCCTGATTTAATGCTAGCTAGACCTAACCTGGGAGATAGCAAGCGCAACCTAATGATTTTAACCTTGGTTGATTCCAACTAATTGGCATAAGACACCATTTTGTAACAAGAGTAAAGAATAAGCAAAAAACCTTATTCCAATTTTCCATTTGGATGCAAGATGGAAAAAATTTAGATGAACCAGCAACTTCTTCTACATGTCATTGGGCAGCTAGAATGGAACAAGTACAATGGTGCGAAAAATAGTCTATAATTATACTATACTATCTAAAAAAATGTCAATAGTAAATCCAGCAAGAGCAATTTTTAATATCTTTTGAACTATATGCAGAGGGTTCATTGACTTCCAACGTTTAAGAGGAACTCAGCTTTTCCATCCAATGTCTCAATGTCCAAACCAATTACAAGCTGTATGAATTTATAAAATACATGTAAAATCGAACCAGCAATCTGATCCCAATTTCTTTCCTAAACGCAATTGGTTGTAAATTTATCTGATATGCAATTAGGAATCAAAAAATGCCTCCAGATTTTCACAAGCAGTATAAGAAAAATTCAAGCTATCAGATTTAATTTACCTGAGTTTGCGAGCTGCTCGCCTTTAACTCTGAAGATGGACACATAGGAATCTTCCTCTGGGATTAGCCTCACCACCTCAACTTGATAGGTATTTACAGAGCCACCAGCATCAGGATCTTCAGCCTTCAAGGTAATGAAATACACGTAGGGGCCAGCAACCATAATATTCCACTTGACGATTTCTATGAGCTTCAGATTTTTACCCTGCAAATCAAATCGAATCAATTTATTTTTAAAAATCATTTTGTTTTCTTCTGAGATTATAAAATAAAAAAAAAAATCGTTTCCCCCAAAATTTTACCTTGTCAGCGTTGTATCGTCGGATTGCAAAGTCGGTGAAGTGCCTGCAGGTGTCGTTGACAATTCTGGGCATGATGAGGCCGGGGCCGGGGTAAATGTCCTCCGGGTAGGGCTCGATGTCGAAGCCATCACTATCCTCAACATTTTGGCAGTATCGTTCCCACTCATCGTCGGTCATCTTGCGATAGCGATGGTCGCCTATGTAGTATTCGTCGTCGCTCGATTCCGTCCCATCAATAAAAAATGAATGCAACTCATCCCAGTCAATATCTATATACGGCTTTACCACCGCCTTCTCCTTGCCACCGCCAGCCTCCGGCGATACCACCACCTTCTCCTTGCCACCGCCGGCCCCCGGCAACTCCTGCTCATCGCTGGCGCCGGCGTTCGACGAAGACTCCCACTCTTCACGACTGCGGACCTTTCCCGACACCCTCTCCTCAACGCCGGCCATCCCCGCAGAAAAACCTAGATCGAGATCAAACCCCAACGCAAGCCAAACCTATCTGTCTCTCTCCCCTTCTGAGCCAAAGAAAGAAAAAAAGAAAAAGATCTAGCCCCCCTTGTTTTTTGTTAGGGTTGTTCTTATATTAACAAACACCACCAAACCGAACACACACACACACACACACACACACACACACACACACAACCCCAAAAAAACAAACACACACACGCACGCAAAAAATAAATAAATAAATAAAAAATAAATTTCCCCAACCCAAAAAAAAAAACATATTTTAAAATTATCAAACAAACTATCATAATTTCTAATTTATTCTCTAATTCTCTGAGTTTAAAATTACCCCCACTATTAATTTTTAAATGTGAGTGATACCCTGATTTAACCTTATATTCTTATTTCATTTAAAAAAAAGAAATGAGAGGAGCAGTAGCCTCTACCCTCTAACTCCCTCTCTCTCCTATTGCCCTCTCTCCCGTCTCTCTACTCCTACTTCCTCTCTTTTCTCCCTCCTACCTCCTCACTCGCTACCCCCTCCCTCTCCAGCCACCTCTTTCTCTCTCTTCGCCTCCTCTCTTCTTCCTCTCGCCTCCTCTCCAATCACCCTCTCTCTACCTCGACAAGTCAAGCTCATGTTGCCCTTCTATTTGTTAGCCCAGAGGCCCTTCACTCTAATTTTGATGATGATTAACTCATGTAGTTATTATTTACTAATAATCTAGGAATATTTAGTTTCAGATATTTGATCAGATATTAGTAGGTGATTAGTTTCAATAAAGATGTTTTGGAGCTTTTACATGGTGATTCAAGAGCTCGCGCGTCAAGTTCGCATCTAGCACTCGGATGGAGTCAAGCTCATTGGATCGTGTTTGAATCGAGTTGACTTGGAGACGGAGTTCTACAAGAAGACTTCGGTATTGTGTTTAGTTTATGGTTTAGATCTTGTGTTAAAGGTAGATAGTGTTGATATGCTCAAGTTCACAATACATACACAAGTTTAAAGTTTCATGTTTTGGTTTTTCGGTTTAACCGATCTTGGTTTTCATGTCAAAAACAAAGATATAATATCTTTCATGTATATTGGATTATATCCATATACAACATGCTTAAAAGTTGTTTCAATATCATGTTTTTGAATTTACATGAGCTTTGGAGAAAACGTTTTCCATTTCAAAATCCATGTTTTGGAAAATATGGATTTTGGTTTAAGGAAAAATTTCAAGAATACAAAAATGATTCAAATTGTTTGAAATGTGTGTTGAATTTTTGTCACACATATTTGCATTTCATAGATCTTATAAGAACTAATTTTTGTGGAATTTATGTGATTTTATGAGATTTAATCAAAGGCAAAAAGACAAGTTTTTGACCTGGCTGTCTGCCGGTCGACCGAGGCAGAAGTCGGTCAACCGGTCCGGTTGACCGACGTGCACAGAACGTGACGCAGCCTAAGCTAGGAGACCGGTTGACCGGGTCGGTCAATCGCCACAGAGCTTCTGCTCTCTGGAAATGGCCCTGTTAGACCGCCCGGTTGACCGGCAGAGAGCTCTGCTCTCTGTTACCAGTTTCCGGTCGACCGGTGGCTCAACGGTCATAAATATGGCCGTTGGCTGGTCGACCGCCCCGTCGGCCGGAAGGGCAAACTACCTTTTGCCAGACTGCCAATGGGCAGATTTTGTTGGGTTTATAAATACCCCCATTTGAACTGGTTTTCAATAATTTCAAGAGCAAAAATCTTCATCTTCTTAAATGTTTTAGTTACAGTTTTAAAAGAGTTTTTGGGTTTAAAAGATCTATCTTCATTTGTTTTAAAAAAGTTAGAAAAATCAAAGAAAAAGAGAAGTCTTTGGGATTTATTTTTGTTCTTCATTTCTATTATATCCTAAAAGTTTTCCCAAGTATTTTCTTTGTGTTTTTGATTTTCAAACTCTTTATTTTCTCACACTTGAGCTATCTATCTATCCTATCTATTAGATCTATTATTGTGAGAAAAATTAGTTTGTGGTTGTTGATACCACCAAGTGTTGTAACCTTCCATACTTTGTGATATCCCTTTAGTGAGAGGTGATTGTGTTGATACCCTCTAGTGAGAGGTGATTGTGGAAGTTGTGTTCCCTCTTAGTGAAGAGGTGGAGTTGTGGCTTTGTGCCTTATCCCTCAAGTGTGAGGTTAATATTTGTTTGGTTAAGCGCCATCCCTCTAGGTGCAGAGGTGATTGTGTTTGTTGGTATCCCTCTAGTGAGAGGTTGATCTTGTGTTGACTTTTTGTCTTGACTCTAGTGAGAGGTTTTATTTGTTGAGAGAGGAGTTGTGTACTACTAAGTTGTATTTGCCCAAATCCTCAGTGGAGGTTCCCTGTGTGGAAAGTCCTGTGTGGACGATTTAGTAAAAATCTTTTTGTGTGAAGGCGGAGACGTAAAGCTGGGTGCTCGAACCTCAAAACTAGTGCTTGTGTTTGATCCACTATCTCTAACTCTCTCTCTCTCTCTTATTTTGTACCTTACATTGATTCATATTGTTCATTCATACTTATATGCTTGGTATTGCTTGTGTGTGTGCGCCATACTTGTGTTAAACTAAGAGAGCTTCATATAGCACCTCAACTCTTATTTAGAGGAATTTAGAGGAGATAATCTAGAGCCCTTCATGAAAAATTTGGCTTCACTCTTTGATTACACTAAGTGTGTTGCAATTTAGTTTTAATTCCGCATCATTTTATTAGATTAGCCATACACCTATTCATCCCCTCTAGGTGTACTTTCAATTGGTATCAGAGCCTACGCTCCTGATATTGGGTTTAACCACCCAGGAGTGATATCTTGGCTAGTTAATCTATCATTTGTATTTGCACACATATATAGTTAGCACTCATGGATAACCCTCCCATGTTTGATATCTCTAAAATTGATATATGGAAGGTTATGATGAGTTGGCATTTAAAAGCCATAGGTTGGAAAGTTTACCTTGCCATTACCGAGGAATCTTACCTTAGTAATAGCAAGCATTTAGAGGCCAATACACAAGCCCTAGAGGCACTTAGAAAATCACTTAGCAAAAAATATTTAAATATAGTTTCTCATTGTGATTCCGCCTTTGCAGTGTGGAACATATTGACATTTCCCGAGCTATGAACGCAAATCAATGAGAAGGAGAAATCTAATGGATTATAGTTCGATCATCGTTGCTTTATGGTCCAAGGGAATGACTCCCTTGAGGTAAATTCAGAAACTCAACTAGATGATTGTGCTAGTTCTTTTGGTGATGATTTAGTTGATGTCGATGCCTTAAATGAAGAACTTTCCATTGTTTGTGAAAAATTATTAGAAAAATATAAAGCCTTGAAAAAGAAAAGTTTTGAACTTATTAAAGAAAATAAGGATTTAGTTTCAAAACTTGATTTGGCTTTGCAAGAAAAGGTTGAGTTTTCAAATGAATGTGTCTCCTTAAAATCCCAACTTGACCTTGTCCTAAAAGAAAATGAAATTTTGAAAAACAAAAATGATTGTGACATTGTTTTGAAGAAAAATGAAGATCTATCTTCAAAATTTATTTTTGTCTTAAAAGAAAATGATTCCTTGAAAAGCAAAATTGTTTCTATTTCAAAGAAATTGGATTTAATTTCTAATGAAAATAAATCTTTGAAAAATAATATTGATTCACACGTTTGCCATGCTAGTATAGCTTCACCATCTAGCACACCCATTGCATGCTCCACCTATTCTATAATTAAAAATGATATTTGTATGCTAAAGAAGAGTGCTGATTGTTTAGGCTCCACTTTGAGCTAATGTGCCTTGAACCACACATGTTTGGAATTCATGTTTTGCAAGAAACAAGTTTCACATATGCATGCACACAAACCACGGCATACACATGCTCCTCACGTTCATACACATAACACAATGTATGCTCATGTGTACACTTGCACACATTGTGGACGTAAGGGCCACCTTACAAAATTTTGCTTTGATAGAATTAAAGATTCAAATTTTGCAAATAAGTTTGTTTGGGTTAGGAAAGGAGTTAAATCCCATGGACCCAATAAGGTGAGGGTAGCAAAAGCCACTCCTATTTTTAATGTAGGTGTGGGCTCTAGCTTGACGTGAAAGATGTTGGTGCCTTGAGGTGAATGTGTTCCGAGCTAAGTGGTGACTATTTTGGATGCATCACTTTCAAGGGAGTTTGGTGGAGGGACCACCTTGATTTGGAGCCTAGAGATTTGCCCTCATGGTTTCGGTAATGATCTCTAACTCCCATTTATATTTACATGCTTTCATTGATGATTTTTAGCATGTTTTAATTTTTCATGATTATTTTGTTAATTGTCATAATTAGACATGTGATATACATATGTAGTCATTTGAGATACACCCATCTTCTATATGGATTTATATTATTGTGTTCTCACTTTAATTTAGCTATGTTGTATATCCTAGTCTAAGACATGTGCATTTACTTAATGATCATATTGGTTTATAATTTTTGCACTTCATGTTTTGATTACATGTTTAGATGTAGTTTTCATTAAAATTTGTATATATACTTGTACAACTAGTGAGTCACAAATAGATTATTATATATTTGTACTTAATTGCTCATTTGTACTCATTAGATGTACTTGTATAGCCTAGTTTTGATGATTAATGCATTTCAAACTTGTATTCCTATTTTGTACGTGTTTTCATTTTAGCTTCATGTATATGCTAATTTTGTCAAAACTTTAAGATATACATGTATATCTTGAGTCATTTGCCTTTCATGCAAAATCTCTTTACAGACTCATTTGTGTTTGGATATGTATGTATTGAAAACACCTAGAGGGGGGTGAATAGGTGTAAATGCTAACTAAAAAACTTTTTAAAACAAGTATGAATGAATGATGCAACGATCTCTCAAAACAAGACTAGAAGCCGGATACCCGGTGAAGGGCTCTGAACTCCTTCCTCGTGATTCCTCTAGATATGAGTTAGAGGTGCGTATTGCAATCTTG
The DNA here is from genome assembly GCA_038442645.1 of Agave tequilana. Classification (NCBI taxonomy): domain Eukaryota; kingdom Viridiplantae; phylum Streptophyta; class Magnoliopsida; order Asparagales; family Asparagaceae; genus Agave; species Agave tequilana. The sequence goes on along the minus strand of JAVJIF010025165.1, from coordinate 19,260 downwards.
TTGTATGAGAATTGATCGACAATATAACAAGGAATGAATAATATGCAATGGTGAAGTGCACACAAGATATATCACAAGTAATAAAGGCAATATCACAAACTAGAGATAAGGAGCAATAGAGAGCAATGGAAATAAAGAACAATAAAGAGCAAGAACAAAAAGCAATCGCAAACACAAAGTATTTGTTTCGAGGTTCGAGCCATTACTCTACTCCCTGCCTTCACCGCCGTGAAGGGTTTCCACTATCCACCGAGGACTTTACAAGATCTACCGAAGACCGGAGTACCAAACTCCACCACTTACAATCCTCTACCGAAGAGGTATCTCAACAAGAAGGAACAAGTAGCCAAGTGATCACCAAAAGGATCACAAACTTCTTACAACACTTTCTCTTTACAACTTCTTTACAGAATGAGGATGGAATTTTTGGCTCTAGAAGTGTAATGAGAAAAACAAACTCAGTTGTAAATGAAAATTGCTTGAAAACACAACTGAAAAACAATAGCCAAGAATGCAAGAGAGAATTGAGAACTTGAAAACTTTTCTTTCTTTTTCAAACTTGAAAACTAGATATTTTTCTTGGTGATTTTGCAAGAGACCAATCCTATCTATTTATAGGGAGAGGAGGGGATTAAAACACAATTAAATAAAGTTTATTTGGTCAGAAATTAGTCCCCAAAAAATCAGAAATTTCTGCCAACCAAAAAGACACCAAAATCAGATTTCACCAATTAGGAAAGAGTCGTTGGGGGCAGCAGGCTGGCTGTCGGTCGACCAGCCCGGTCAATCGGCAGCCCATCTGGCATATAGTCGTTGGCCGCGGTCGAACGGTCGGTCGACCGGCTGCAAACGGCAAACACAGTTTCATTTTTGAACCCGAAATGAACCGACTTGAGTCAAAAATAACCTTCCTTTAGGGAAGAAAACTCCATGAATCCTTAGAATCCTGAAACACACTTAAACAATAAACAAGATTAGTACAAATAACTATATATGTTTTGGAATCATCAAAACTCAATAAAACAGGTAATTGTAACCTTGGGCCAACAATCTCCCCCTTTTTGATGATGACAAAACATATAAGCTATTTTATAAAAATAAGGGAAAGGAGCTTGGAAGCTCCCCCTTAAATTATGCTATGTATAAAAGAAAGACTATGTATATAAATGAATGGCTATATACATAAAAGAGGATACATGCACAAAAACTAAAAATGCAAAAACTCAAAATGCATATCAAACTAAACTTTTCTCCCCCTTTTTGTCATACATCAAAAAGGGTAAATATAGTTAAAAACATTTTCTTCATGAATCCAAAATACAAACATTCAACTCACCACAAATAAAGGAAAATTTAGCATAATCTAGATGTTTTGTAAAAATATCGGCAAGTTGAAAATCGGTAGAAACATAATCAATATCAATATCACCTTTCTCATAATAATCTCTAAGAAAGTGATACCGAATGTCAATGTGCTTAGTTTTACTATGTTGATTTGCATTCTTAGTCATATGAATAGTACTAGTATTATCACAAAATATTTTAATATGATCAAAATACAAATCATAGTCAAGGAGAGTATGTTTCATCCAAAGAACTTGTGCACAACAAGCTCCGGCCGCAACATACTCCACCTCAGCGGTTGAAAGGGCTACCGAATTTTGCTTTTTGGAAGACCAAGAAACAAGACAATTACTAAGAAATTGACATGTTCCACTTGTACTCTTCCTATCTACCCTACAACCTGCATAGTCGGCATTCGAAAAACTCTTCATATCAAATTGTTCGATTTTTGGATACCACAAACCCATTTCAATTGTGCCTTTAAGGTATCTAATGATGTGTTTTACCGCAACTAAATGAGACACTTTAGGACACGATTGAAAACTAGCACAAAGACAAACCGAAAACATAATATCCGGCCTACTAGCCGTTAAATACAACAAACTACCAATCATACTACGATAAAGCTTAATGTCTACACTTTTACCTTGTTCATCCTTGTCAAGCTTGGTGGTTGTTGCCATGGGAGTTTTGCTAGTTCTAGCTCTGTCAAGCTCGAATCTCTTGATAAGTTCCTTTGTGTACTTGGCTTGATTGATGAAGATCCCATCCTTTCTTTGCTTGATTTGGAGACCAAGGAAATAGTTGAGCTCACCCATCATAGACATCTCGAATTCTTCTTTCATGCATGATTCAAAAGCTTGGCAAAGGGTTTCATTAGTAGAATCAAAAATGATATCATCCACATAAATTTGAACAATAAGAATATCATTTTCAACATGTTTTGTAAATAAAGTTGTATCTATTTTTCCTTTCTTAAAACCATTTAAAATTAGAAATGAAGAAAGCCTTTCATACCAAGCCCTAGGGGCTTGTTTTAAACCATAAAGAGCTTTGTCAAGTTTGAAAACAAAATCCGGATGTGTAGGATCAACAAACCAGGGGGGTTGTTCAACATACACCTCCTCTTCAATAAATCCATTTAAGAAAGCACTTTTAACATCCATTTGAAAAAGCTTAAAATCTTTATATGAAGCAAATGCAAGTGTCATCCGTATGGCTTCAAGTCGTGCTACGGGTGTAAAGGTTTTTTCAAAATCGATACCTTCGATTTGAGTGTAACCTTGGGCAACTAACCTAGCTTTATTCCTAATAACGTTACCCGACTCATCCAACTTGTTCTTAAAGATCCACTTAGTACCTGTTGGTCTATCGTGAGTCCTAGGAACAAGGTGCCAAACTTGGTTGCGCTCGAATTGATTGAGCTCCTCTTGCATGGCTAGCAACCAATATGAGTCGGCCTCGGCTTCGAGGACGCTCTTGGGTTCAAAGTGAGAAATAAAAGCATAGTGTCCACAAAAATCATGAAGTTTAGAACGAGTAGTTACCCCTTGAGATACTTCACCTATAACAAGGTCCTTGGGATGATGTGGATTGTATCTCCAATCCTTTGGAAGTTGTTGAGTAGGCTCCACTTCATCTCCTTGAATTTCATTTCCTTGAGCCTCGTTGTCTTTAGCTTCATTTCCTTCATCATCCTTTGGCATGCTTGCACTTGTAGGTGAATCCTTCAAAGTGATTCTCTTCATGTCTTCATGTAAAGAATCTATTTCTACAACATTCTTAACAAACACATTAGATTTCTCAAATTTTACATGTATAGATTTCTTAATAGTCAAAGATGACTTGTTGAAGACTCTATACGCTTTACTAGTATTTGAGTAACCAACAAAAATTGCTTCATAAGATCGAGCATCAAATTTTCCCAAATTGTCTTTTGTATTTAAAACAAAGCATTTGCATCCAAAAACCTTAAAGTATGAAACATTTGGCTTTTAGAAAAATAAAGCTCAAAAGAAGTTTTTGAAGTATTTTTGTATAAGAAAACACGATTTGATATATAGCATAATGTATTAACGGCCTCGGCCCATAAATAATGTGGAAGACCATATTCACTAATCATTGTCCTAACCATCTCTTGTAATATCCGATTTTTCCGTTCAACTATTCCATTTTGTTATGAAGTTCTAGGACAAGATAGTTCATGCTTAATTCCATGTTCTTCACAAAAAGTGATAAAGGGTAGGTTAATGAATTCACCACCTCTATCACTTCTTATTCTTAAAATAGAAGAATCATTTTCCTTTTCAACTCTTTTCTTAAAGGCTTGAAAATGTGAAAAGGCTTGATTTTGTGCTCTAAGAAGAAAACCCAAGTAAAACGCGAAAAATCATCAACTAAAACAAATGCAAAACGATTCCCACTTAGACTTTTGGTTTGAGTAGGACCAAACAAATCATATGAATCAACTCTAAGGGACGTGATGTCATGATATCCTTGATTGACTTGAAAGAGGACTTGGTTTGTTTCCCAAGTTGGCACGCGTCGCAAATGCGGTCCTTTTTAAAGTTCAAGCAAGGTGTGATATGTCACATACATTGTATTTATGTTGTCACTTTACCACACTTGTTTGCTAATAAATGATATTAATAAGTGTCTTTTTTCTTTGCTAAATGTAGGCCCAAATGCTCAAAGAAATAAAAGAGGAACAAGCCCAAAAGCCCACTTTATTCTGAATTAATTCAGAATAAATTCGAAGTGAAGAAATCTGGGCTATATCTTGGCATATCAAGGGGTTGAGAAAAATCCTCCTTGAATCGAGGAATCAAAGCCAGAAAATCAAAAGCTGATTCAGTCAGCGGTTGAAGCAGCAACAAGAAAACCAGCAGGAGATGCGATCTAAACAGGAAACCAGGAAGCTGCCCCCTCTTGGTGTGGCCACCTGGCCACACTAGGGCCGCGGAAACGCAGCCTAAGCCGCGTTCTTCGGCCAACTGAATGTTTTTAGGGGGAGCGTTTGCTCCCCCAACGTTCCCGGGATCCTATCTTCTAGGTTTTTGGCTATAAATACCTCTTTCAGCAAGGAAAAGGCAGCGAAGACTAGGATTAAATTTTGCTTTTATTTTCTTAGGATCTAGGTTCTTCGTTAGCTAGAACTCAAGTTGTAATTTCATTGTTTACTTTGTAGTTCAGTCTAAAAACTTGTGAGAGAGAGAACTGAGAGCTTGTAATCGAAGATTGAAGTGACAACAATACAAGAAGCAAGCCTTCTTTTCTTCCACTCGTGTTTCGGTATGTTGTGCATATTTATGTTTGCTTTGTTATTTTTTCATGGATAACTAAAAAGTTTTCTGGGCTAGCTATCTACTCTCTTTTGTTTTCTTCTCTTCTGTTTTTAAAAGAAAAAGTCCCGATGACTCATATGCATGCCTCCCTTAAAAGCCTTTCTTTTTGAAAGTGTTCTTGAAGGCACATGAGGATGGGTATGGATAGTTGAATTCACCATTCTTTCTTGAACTTCTTGTGAATCGTTTTTAATTCATTCTTGCTTCTTCGCGCTTTATGTTTTAATATCCGATTCCAACTCTTTCTTGAAGAAAAAGGACTCAACCCTTCTGCATCTTATGTGCTTTACTTAAAGCTTTTTAAAAAAGGCAACTTTAAGTTTTGCAAATGATAACTTGAGGGACTTAATACTTTAAGAGAAGAATGAACAATTGAGTAGGAAGATAGTAAGCCCAGATTTGATTTCATATTATAAAATAACATCACAACTCTTAAAGCTTTTTACAAATCACCTTCTCCAAATCCTTTCTGAAAGTTGAAATTTCTCTTTTTCATCTCTTTTCCTTCCATTCTCTTTTTCCTAAAAAACGAACACAAATTCCTTGTTTTTAAGCAACTCATCGAAAAGCTTCCATCGCATCCCTCCTTGTGGACACGACCCGTTAGCCACAAGCTACACGGTACATTCTTAAACTCATTGGTTGTTTCTTTATTTAGCAATCAGAATACCCTTTACCATTTCCTTGTTGTTTAACCTAGATAGATGGTCAAAAGAATGTGGCCTAATCTTCTATGCCACAACCAAGAGTCATCATCGAGGGCTTTCAAACAAGTAATATTGCAAGACATATTAGATATATCAATCATAAAAACATTGCTTTACGAAAACCGAAAAATATACATGTATTAGATAGTCTATCAATAACTCTACAAGCCATGTTATAAAAAACAACATCAAAACCTTTATCACAAAGTTGACTAATACTCAAGAGATTATGCTTGAAGCCGTCAATTAGAATAACATTTCTATTAAAGGAGATGTACCTATTTTAACATTATCAATACCGATGATTTTACCCTTGGCATCATCTCTGAAGGTGACGGTGCCACCTTCATGGTATCTTGATAGGGTTGCAAAGTTGTTGATATCTCAAGTCATGTGCCTTGAGCAACCACTATCAAGATACCACAACCCTCTACGTCGGTGGGCCTTGGAAGGTACCTACATCATTTAGCAAAATTGTTGAGTTTGGTACCCAAATTTTCTTGGGTCCTTGAAAGTTAGTGTTTCGAACCCAAACATTATGACGAGATGCATTTAGTCTATCATAATAATACTTAACTAAGTGACCTTTATGGCCACAAAATGTGCATGAAAAAACTTTACCATACATGAATGCATGATGTGTGTGTGTGGAGTGTGAGCATGTTTGGTGGGTTTGGCATGATATAAAGGTTGTGATTTGTGAGCATGAGCATAAATAGCATGAATAGGATGAGATTGTTTCTTAGGGGCTTGTTTCTTAGGAAACAAAGCCTCAAGTCTATTCTTATCAAATTCACACTTTTTAAAACTACTCCTAATGAGTCAATTTTCTCTTTAATCATGAAAATCTCATTTTCATTAACTTGAGGAAACTTACCTTTACAAGAAATCTTGTAGTTATCAAAATCTTTTTGAGTAGAAACTAAAGTAGAAAGTAATTCATCTTTTTATTTAGTAAGAGAAAAAACTTGGTGATTAAGAGACTCATTTTCCTTTTTCATTTTAAATACTTTTTCTTAAGAAAATCATAGTTATGTGAGAGTTCTACAAATGCCTCTCCTAATTCATCCATGGAAAGCTCATCATCAAGAGAAGTGGTAGGGGTTACCTTGCTTGTGCTTTCATTTGCCATGAAGCACATGTTGGCGGTGTCAACTTCCTCCTCGGATTCACTCTCGGAATCCCATGTAGCCTTCAATGCTTTCTTCTTGTAAGGCTTCTTGGAGGTGGAGGGCTTGACTTTATCCGGGCATTCCGCAACAATATGACCCGGTCTTTGGCAATTGAAGCAAATAATCTTCTTCTCTTCTTTGCCACCTTGCCATCTCCTTCTTCCTTGAAACTTTGTCTTGTTATACATCCTCCGAACATTCTTAACAAGAAGTGAGAGCTCTTCATCATCATCTTCTTCATCGTCTTCATCAGAGTATGAGGATTGACTCTTGAAGGCAATAGCTTTCTTTTTGGAGGGAGCCATTTCTTCTCTTGCTTTTCTCTCCATCTCATGGGTCTTGAGGTTCCCAATGAGACCTATAAGCTCCATCTCTTCCTTATCATTGAGTTCCTTCAAGGTAGTTGCTTTGACTTCCCAAGAAGGAGGAAGAGCCCGGATGATCTTCCTTACTCTTTGGTCATTGTCAATAGCATCTCCTAGAGAAGAAAGTCCATTAGTAATCTTGGTAAATCTTGTAACCATATCATCTATGATTTTATTTTCTTGCATAGAAAAATTCTCATATTGGGACCGAAGAAGGTCTATTTTAGCCCTCTTCACTTGTGAGGTCCCCTCATGTGTGACAAGCAAGTGTGTCCAAATTTCATATGCGGATTTGTAATGAATAACTCTAGAGATATCATCATCATTAAGGGCTTGAAGTAGTGCATAATGAGCCCTAGCATTGGCATCAAATTCCTTAGTCTCAATTTCGGACCAAGTGGATTCATCACCGGTGGGTGCACTAAAAGGTTTAGTCACCGCCTTTGCAACCCGGCTTCCTAGATATTGCAAAAATACGGTCATCTTAACCTTCCATATGGGAAAGTTAAGGTCATCAAACTTAGGGGGGTCTTAATTCCATCGGCCATTTTTACTAAGTGAGAGTGTATGAAAAATGAATGAAATGATTAGCAAATAGTGGATCTCTCTAAGGTTGTTAAGCCAAGAGCCTAGAGACCAAAGCTCTGATACCAATTGAAAACACCTAGAGGGGGGGGTGAATAGGTGTAAATGTTAATCTAAAAAACTTTTTAAAACAAGTATGAATGAATGATGCAACGATCTCTCAAAACAAGACTAGAAGCCGGATACCCGTGAAGGGCTCTGAACTCCTTCCTCGTGATTCCTCTAGATATGAGTTAGAGGTGCGTATTACAATCTTGTTGTATGAGAATTGATCGACAATATAACAAGGAATGAATAATATGCAATGGTGAAGTGCACACAAGATATATCACAAGTAATAAAGGCAATATCACAAACTAGAGATAAGGAGCAATAGAGAGCAATGGAAATAAAGAACAATAGAGAGCAAGAACAAAAAGCAATCACAAACACAAAGTATTTATTTCGAGGTTCGAGCCACTGCTCTACTCTCTGCCTTCACCGCCGTGAAGGGTTTCCACTATCCACCGACGACTTTATAAGGTCTACCGAAGACCGGAGTACCAAACTCCACCACTTACAATCCTCTGCCGAAGAGGTATCTCAACAAGAAGGAACAAGTAGCCAAGTGATCACCAAAAGGATCACAAACTTCTTACAACACTTTCTCTTTACAACTTCCTCATAGAATGAGGATGGAATTTTGGCTCTAGAAGTGTAGTGAGAAAAACAAACTTAGTTGTAAATGAAAATTACTTGAAAACACAACTGAAAAACAATAGCCAAGAATGCAAGAGAGAATTGAGAGCTTTGAAAACTTTTCTTTCTTTTTCAAACTTGAAAACTAGGTATTTTTCTTGGTGATTTTGCAAGAGACCAATCCTCTCATTTATAGGGAGAGGAGGGATTAAAACACAATTAAATAAAGTTTATTTGGTCAGAATTTAGTCCCCAAAAGATCAGAAATTTCTTCCAACCAAAAAGACACCAAAATCAGATTTCACCAATTAGGAAAGTGCCGTTGGGGGTAGCAGACTGGCTGTCGGTCGATCGGCCCGGTCGACCGGTAGTCCATCTGGCATATAGCCGTTGGCCGCGGTCGACCGATCGGTCGACCGGCCACAAAGGGCAAACAAGTTTGATTTTTGAACCCGAAATGAACCGACTTGAGTCAAAACAACCTTCTTTTAGGGAAGAAAACTCCATGAATCCTTAGAACCCTGAAACACACCTAAACAATAAACAAGGTTAGTACAAATAACTATATATATTTTGGAATCATCAAAACTCAATAAAGCGGGTGATTGTAACCTTGGACCAACATGTATACCTTTAGTTTTGACTAAACATACATATACCTTGAATGATCCTTAGTTTTGATGATTTTTATAAAGGAATTTCATATTGAGCTTAATTGCCCATTTTCATGACTATATCTTTCACACAAAACTTGTACACTCATATTACTTGATGTTTTCTCATGATTTTATTTTCATGAGTATTATATGTGCTATATAGACTTTGAGTGTAATTGGTTGAGTGATTTTCATGTTTCATGGATATCTTCTTATTTTATTCCTTACTTGAAGGATTTCGTACTAATTTACAAGTTTATCATTAAACTAGTTGTGTATTCTTCACGTGGTAGAGTTTTCAAATTTGCTTAAATTATTTTCAAACTTATTTTTGAAAATCCCTACCAACGCCCAAGGGTGGTTGGATGGGCGACCATGCCTTGTATGCTCTAATTGAAAATCTTTTTAACATGTGCATGAATGGGTGGTAGGTATGAGTTATGCACTTGTTCCTCATTGTATTTTCAATTGGTATCTCAATTGACATTTTTTTGTATACTCATATGGGTTTTCTATATATGTATGCTTCAAAACTTCAAAGTATCAATTTCTAATGGTATTTATTTTTTCATACATATATATGATTTGATTGTGCTTACTATATCTTTACATCTTAAAGCACAAAATATGTTTATGCTAAGCTTGATTTACTCCTTAATGACTATTAGTTTTCAAATTGGTATTTTATCCAAGCTTATGCATCTTTTTCATTGGTATTTCATAAAGGGGGAGAATACTTCATGATTTAGTTTTCAATTGGTTGTATTTTCAATTGGTATCCAACTCCCACATTTTATGACATAAAATTAAAATAATATCATTTTTCATCAATAATATGATTTGGTATATTATTTTTCAATTGGTTTCCTATGCTCTTAATGAAAAATATTTTTTTTGAATATGCTAACATTTTCAATATTGGTATCAAAAATCTTAAATTGGCTTTATTCTAAAATTTGGTATCTTTATTGCAAAATGAATTGTTTAACCAAATAGTTGGTTTATTTTTTTCAATTAGTATCATATTTCATTTTAAATTGATATCTATATTGAAATCAGTTATGTTTAAATAAAAATATCTGGCTTTCACTTTCAATTGATATGAAAATTATAAAATATTCTCATTTGGTATCAAAATTACAAAATACATATATATTTCAATTGGTATCAAAATATACAATGTTTTCATTTTCTATTGGTATCAAAAATTTACAAGATATTTTCAATTAATATCTTTTGGTATCTTAAAATTTTTGTTTGTTTCAATTGTTATCAAATTTGGTATCAAAAGTTTTGATATGTATTGCTTATATGCAAGGAAAGCTTAACATCTTCTCTATTTATAGATTCATGTTGAGTGTATATCATATTGAGGAGCTTGACCGCTTTTCTTTATGTCTTATACATGTGTAGAGGGAGCTTCACATCTCCTTTTATACATTGTATATTATGCTTTATGTGGTTAGGATTTAGTCATCTCTTTTCATATAAATGCATGTATGCAGTGAGAGTTAACTTCACGTCTCTCCTTTTCATGATGTATATAACATATACACCTTTATTGTTTTGATTTATGCAAAAAGCAGAAAAATATTATTTATGTCTTTAGTGTTTGTACTTCTTTGCTGATGAATTGACAAAAAGGGGGAGAGAAATTTGAATTTTTATATATGCATGTTTATTTTAATTTGTTATCTTTTACCATTGGTATCAAGAGCAAGAGCATCTTTTGTTGGTATCAAGAGATGTTTATTTCATTGGTTTCAAATATCATATTTAAGCATATTTATGTTTAGCATTCACGACATATCTTTATTGTTTATTGCTATGCATGCGTTAAGGGGGATCTTCTATAAAGCTTAACTTTAATCCATGCATATATAACTCCATGAGTTTTGTCATCATCAAAAATGAGGAGATTGTTGGCTCAGCGGCCCTTCACTCTAGTTTTGATGATGATAAACTCATATAGTTATTATTTATAATAATCTTGTGATATTTAGTTTCAAATATTTGATCAAGATATTAGTGGGTGATTAGCTTCAACAAAGGTGTTTTAGAGCTTTCACATGGTGATTCAAGAGCTCGCGCGTCAAGTTCGCATTTAGCACTCGGATGGAGTCAAGCTCATTGGATCGTGTTTGGATCGAGTCGACTTGGAGATGGAGTTCTACAAGAAGACTTCGGTATTGTGTTTAGTTTATGGTTTAGATCTTGTGTTAAAGGTAGATAGTATTGATATGCTCAAGTTCACAATACACACACAAGTTTAAAGTTTAAAGTTTTGGTTTTTCGGTTTAAACGATCTTGGTTTTCATGTCAAAAATAAAGATATAATATCTTTCATGTATATTGGATTCTATCCATATACAACATGCTTAAAAGTTGTTTTAATATCATATTTTTGAATTTACATGAGTTTTGGAGAAAACGGTTTTCCATTTCAAAAATTCATGTTTTGGAAATACGGATTTTAGTTCAAGGAAAATTTCAAGAACATAAAAAATTGTTCAAATTGTTTGAAATATGTGTTAAATTTTTGCCACACATATTTACATTTCAAAGATCTTATAAGAACTGATTTTTGTGAAATTTATGTGATTTTATGGGATTTAAACAAAGGCAAAAAGACAAGTTTTTAATCCTTATAAGTTTGACCTGGCTGTCTGCCGGTCGACCGGACCAGTCGACCGAGGCAGTCGACCAACGTGCACAGAACATGCACGCGGCCTAGGCTAGGAGACCAGTCGACCGGGTCAGTCGACCGCCAGAGAGTTCTGCTCTCTAGAAATGGCCTCGGTCGAGCGCCCGGTCGACCGGCAGAGAGTTCTGCTCTCTGTTTTCAGTTTTCGGTCGACCGGCCGGTCGACCGGTGGCTAAACGGTCATAAATATGGCCGTTGGCCGGTCGATCACCCGGTCGACTGGAAGCGCAAAACTGCCCTTTGCCAGACTGCCAACGGGCAGATTTTGTTGGGGTTATAAATACCCTCCATTTGAGCTGGTTTTCAACATTTCAAGAGTAAAAATCTTCATCTTCTTAAATGTTTTAGTTACAAGTTTTAAAAGAGTTTTTGAGTTTAAAATATCTATCTTCATTAGTTTTAAAGAGTTGAAAAAATCAAAGAAAAAGAGAAGTCTTTGTGATTTATTTTTGTTCTTCATTTCCATTATATCTTAGAAGCTTTCCCAAGTATTTTCTTTGTGTTTTCTATTTCCTAAATTTTTATTTTCTCACACTTGAGCTATCTATCTATCCTATCTATTAGGATCTATTATTATGGGAAATTAGTTTGTGGTTGTTGATACCACCAAGTGTTGTAACCTTCCATACTTTGTGATATCCCTCTAGTGAGAGGTGATTGTGTTGATATCCCTCTAGTGAGAGGTGATTGTAGAAGTTGTGTTCCCTCTTAGTGAAGAGGTAGAGTTGTGGATTTGTGCCTTATCCCTCAAGTGTGAGGTTAATATTTGTTTAGCTAAGTGTCATCCCTCTAAGTATAAAGGTGATTGTGTTTGTTGGTATCCCTCTAGTGAGAGGATGATCTTGTGTTGGCTTTGTGCCTTGCCTCTAGTGAGAGGTTGTATTTATTGAGAGAGGAGTTGTATACTCCTAAGTTGTATTTGCCCAAATCCTCAGTGAAGGTTCCCTGTGTGGGAAGTCCTGTGTGGACGATATAGTGAGAATCTTTCTATGTGAAGGCGGGGACGTAGAGCTGGGTGCTCGAACCTCGAAACTGGTGTTTGCGTTTGATCCACTATCTCTAACTCTCTCTTATTTTGTGCCTTGCATTGATTCATATTGTTCATTCATACTTATATGCTTGGTATTGCTTGTATGTGTGTGCCATACTTGTGTTAAACTAAGAGAGCTTCATATAGCACCTCAACTCTTATTTAGAGGAATTTAGAGGAGATAGTCTAGAGCCCTTCACCGGAAATTTGGCTACACTCTTTTGTTATACTAAGTGTGTTGCAATTTAGTTTTTAATTCCGCATCATTTGTCATTAGATTAGCCATACACCTATTCACCCCTTCTAGGTGTACATTCAATTAGTATCAGAGCCTACGCTCCTGATATTAGGTTTAACCACCTAAAAGTGATATCTTGGCTAGTTAATCTATCATTTGCATTTGTACACATATATAGTTTGCACTCATGGATAACCCTCTCATGTTTGATATCTCTAAAATTGATATATGGAAGGTTATGATGAGTTGGCATTTAAAAGCCATAGGTTGGAAAGTTTACCTTACCATTACCAAGGAATCTTACCTTAGTAATAGCAAGCATTTAGAGGCAAATGTATAAGCCCTAGAGGCACTTAGAAAATCACTTAGCAAAAAATATTTAAATATGGTTTCTCATTGTGATTCTGCCTTTGCAGTGTGGAATATATTGACTTTCTCGAGCTACGAACGCAAATCAATGAGAAGGAGAAATCTAGTGGAGTATAGTCCGATCATCGTTGCTTTATGGTCCAAGGGAATGACTCCCTTGAGGTAAATTCAGAAACTCAACTAGATAATTGTGCTAGTTCTTTTGGCGATGATTTAGTTGATGCTGATGCCCTAAATGAAGAACTTTCCATTGCTTGTAAAAAATTATTAGAAAAATATAAAGCCTTGAAAAAGAAAAGTTTTAAACTTATTAAAGAAAATAAGAATTTGGTTTCAAAACTTGATTTGGCTTTGCAAGAAAAGGTTGAGATTTCAAATGAATGTGTCTCCTTGAAATCCCAACTTGACCTTGTCCTAAAAGAAAATGAAATTTTGAAAAACAAAAATGATTGTAACATTGTTTTGAAGAAAAATGAAGATCTATCTTCAAAATTTATTTTTTGTCTTAAAAGAAAATGATTCCTTGAAAAGCAATATTGTTTCTATTTCAAAGGAATTGGATTTAATTTCTAATGAAAATAAATCTTAAAAAATAATATTGATTCACATGTTTGCCATGGTAGTGTAGCTTCACCATCTAGCACACCCATTGCGTGCTCCACCTCTTCTATAATTGAAAATGATATTTGTATGCTAAAGAAGAGTGCTGATTGTTTGGGCTCCACTTTGAGCCAATGTGCCTTGAACCACACACGTTTGAAATCTATATTTTGTAAGAAATAAGTTTCACATATGCATGCACACAAATCACGGCATACACATGCTCCTCACGTTCATACACATAACACAATATATGCTCATATGTACACTTGCACGCATTGTGGACGTAAGGGCCACCTTGCAAAATTTTGCTTTGATAGAATTAAAGATTCAAATTTTGCAAATAAGTTTGTTTGGGTTAGGAAAAGAGCTAAATCCCATGGACCCAATAAGGTGTGGGTAGCAAAATCCACTCCTATTTTAATGTAGGTGTGGGCTCTCGCTTGACGTGAAAGATGTTGGTACCTTGAGGTGAATGCGTTCCGAGCTAAGCGGTGACTATTTTGGATGCATCACTTTCAAGGGAGTTTGGTGGGAGGACCACCTTGATCTGGAGCCTAGAGATTTGCCCTCATGGTTTCGGTAACGATTTATAACTCCCATTTATGTTTACATGCTTTCATTGATGATTTTTAGCATGTTTTAGTTTTCATGATTATTTTGTTAATTGCCATAATTAGACATGTGATATACATATGTAGTCATTTTGAGATACACCCATCTTCTATATGGATTTATATTATTGTGTTCTCACTTTAATTTAGCTATCTTGTATATCCTAGTCTAAGACATATGCATTTACTTAATGATCATATTGGTTTATAATTTTTACACTTCATATTTTGATTACATGTTTAGATGTAGTTTTCATTAAAACTTGTGTATATACTTGTACAACTAGTGAGTCACAAATAGATTATTATATATTTGTACTTAATTGTTCTTTTGTACTCATTAGATGTACTAGTATAGCCTAGATTTGATGATTAATGCATTTCAAATTTGTATTCTTATTTTGTACATGTTTTCATTTTAGCTTCATGTATATGCTAATTTTGTCAAAACTTTAAGATATACATGTATACCTTAAGTCATTTGCCTTTCATACAAAATCTCTTTACAGGCTCATTTGTGTTTGGATATGTATGTATACCTTTAGTTTTGACTAAACTTACATATACCTTGAATGATCCTTAGTTTTGATGATTTTTATAAAGGAATTTCTTATTGAGCTTAATTGCCCATTTTCATGACTTTGTCTTTCATACAAAAATTGTACAATCATATTACTTGATGTTTTCTCATGATTTCATTTTCATGAGTATTATATGTGCTATATAGACTTTGAGTGTAATTGGTTGAGTGATTTTCATGTTTCATGGATATCTTCTTATTTTATTCCTTACTTGAAGGATTTTGTACTAATTTATAAGTTTATCATTAAACTAGTTGTGTATTCTTCACGTGGTAGAGTTTTCAAATTTGCTTAAACTATTTTCAAACTTACTTTTGAAAATCCCTACCAACGCCTAAGGGTGGTTGGATGGGCGACTATGCCTTGTATGTTTTAAGTGAAAATCTTTTTAACATATGCATGAATGGGTGTTAGGTATGAGTTATGCACTTGTTCCTCATTGTATTTTCAATTGGTATCTCATTGATATTTTTTTTTTGTATACTCATATTGGTTTTCTATACAGAATGTGCACGCAACCTAGGCCAGTAGGCCGATCGACCGGGTCGGCCGACCGTCAAGGAGTTTCTGCTCTCTAGAAATGGCTCCAGTCGATCGCCCGTTCGATCGGCAGAGAGCTCTGCTCTCTGTTTCCAGTTTTCGGTCGACCGGCCGGTCGCCTGATGGCTCAATGGTTATAAATATGACCGTTGGCAGGTCGACCGCCTGGTCGACCGGAAGGGCAAAACTGCCCTTTGCCAGACTGTCAACGGGTAGATTTTGTTGGGGTTATCAATACCCCCCCATTTGAGCTGGTTTTCAACAATTTCAAAGAGTAAAAATCTTCATCTTCTTAAGTATTTTAGTTACAAGTTTTAAAAGTGTTTTTGGGTTTAAAAGATCTATCTTCATTTGTTTTAAAAAAGTTAGAAAAATCAAAGAAAAAGAGAAGTCTTTGGGATTTATTTTTGTTCTTCATTTCTATTATATCCTAGAAGTTTTCCCAAGTATTTTCTTTGTGTTTTTGATTTCCAAACTCTTTATTTTCTCACACTTGAGCTATCTATCTATCCTATCTATTAGGATCTATTATTGTGAGAAAAATTAGTTTGTGGTTGTTGATACCACCAAGTGTTGTAACCTTCCATACTTTGTGATATCCCTTTAGTGAGAGGTGATTGTATTGATACCCTCTAGTGAGAGGTGATTGTGGAAGTTGTGTTCCCTCTTAGTGAAGAGGTGGAGTTGTGGCTTTGTGCCTTATCCCTCATGTGTGAGGTTAATATTTGTTTGGTTAAGTGCCATCCCTCTAGGTGCAGAGGTGATTGTGTTTGTTGGTATCCCTCTAGTGAGAGGTTGATCTTGTGTTGACTTTGTTTCTTGACTCTAGTGAGAGGTTGTATTTGTTAAGAGAGGAGTTGTGTACTCCTAAGTTGTATTTGCCCAAATCCTCAGTGGAGGTTCCCTGTGTGGGAAGTCATTTGTGGATAATATAATGGAAATCCTTCTGTGTGAAGGTAGGGACGTGGAGCTGGGTGCTCGAACCTCAAAACATATCTTGGTGTTTGCGTTTGATCCACTATCTCTAACTCTCTCTTATTTTGTGCCTTACATTGATTCATATTGTTCATTCATACTTATATGCTTGGTATTGCTTTTGTGTGTGCGCCATACTTATGTTAAACTAAGAGAGTTTCATATAGCACCTTAACTCTTATTTAGAGGAATTTAGAGGAGATAGTCTAGAGCCCTTCACCGGGAGTTCGACTACACTCTTTGGTTACACTAAGTGTGTTGCAATTTAGTTTTAGTCCGCATCATTTGTCATTAGATTAGCCATACACCTATTCACCCCTCTCTATGTGTACTTTCACTATTTAGATCTCTCTCTTCTCCTGCCTTCTTTCTCTCCTACTGCTATCTCTCTAAATTACCTCAAACCTCTCTCTTTTTGCCGCCTTCTATCTAGATCTCTCTCTTTCTCCTCATCTGACCTTTCAATTTGACAGGAGAGAGAAGGTCAATGGAAAGAAGAAGAAGAAGAAGAAAAGAAGAAGAAGAAGAAAGAGATTAGGATTAAGGTTAGTGTTAATTTTTGTGAATTAGAAAAGGAGGTAGCTTAGTCTCCTTTAAATTTTAACAACAAAAGAGGAATATTTTTTTTGATTTCTAAACAGTAACGATTGAGGGGTAGTAATGACTGATCTCAAAGAATTGGAGGGTAAATTAGCAATTATGATATTTTGGGAGGTAATTTTAAAAATATGGAAGATTTAGGGTTAAGAAAAGCCCTTTTAATTATTAATCTAGTTTCACAGTTTCATGGAACATGCAATGCTTGTGAGTTTTAAATAACTCAAAAAAGTAGTAATTTGTGTTCTTAAACTAAATATACCTTTACTAACAACAGGTTTATTAAAGAAGAACAAGTGAATATATTTACAACATTAGAACAGTTATTTTTCTCAATAATTGACCACAATTAATACAGAATTTTAAGCAATTGTATTTTCTTGTTGATACTATAATCTTGTATAACATTTGTATGTGAATAGGAGAAAAACTTCAAAAATTGTTGTAATAGTAGTTTATTTAAAGACAATTTTTCTACTTTTTTTTAATAAAACAACTTTTAATTATTACAAGCGTTGTACTTGTTTTACCAGTTAAACCTAAGGGTAAAGAAAAATTTTGCCTATTATCCTATAGGGTAGGGTAAGCATGATTTATAAATTATTCATTATTGTAAGGGTAAACAGTTGCATAATCAGAGTATGGATAAGAGCAAGACTTTTAACCTATCCTTAGCTTACTTACTGCCAACCCTAATTCAAATGCATATGATGTGTAAGTAAAAAAATATTTTGTATTATCTTATAGTTAGTATTGATTGATACTTATAATCGACAAGAATTTTTTTAAGTGATATTATATATATATATATATATATATATATATATATTATCGATAATTATTATAGAAAATAATATCTAGAGTATAAGTGAGAATTTTATTTTCTAATTTAATTGATATATTATAAATACGTTTTTTATTATAGTATTGTAAATTTTGGTTTCATAGACTTGAATGTAAAAGCTCACCATATGAATACACATTTGTATTGGTATGCAAATTGAAGAGGTCTTATGTAATGTAAAAGTAAAAATCAATTTTTTGAAATGGATAGGATTGGGTTTTGAGGGTTTGTAGTACCTACATTACATCTTTAAGAATTTGTGAAAATCTCAGAAGAGCTGGAGGTAGGGGGCACAAATGGATCAGATCTACATCTTTCTATATTCATATTTATATCTGTGCCCCGAATACGAATACATATCCAGATCTTTGATAGTCATAAAAATCATTATCATATTTGATAAAAATGTTAAACAGATATGGTATAAATATCCAGGAAAATAGATGTGGATATAATTTTTAAAAGATAATTCTAAAAATATAGTGATTTATAAGAAGTGATGAAGATATGGTAACATATTTTAAGATTAATTTTGTATATTAAATATATTACAAAGGTTTCATCAATTAATCTTACAAAAATATTAGGAGTTTGAGTCTTATTAACTAATTAAAAGATTTTTTTCCATTAATTATTTGTGTAGTGTGTACAACTCATTACACCAGTATTTTATAAATTAAGAGAGATCATAACTATGTAAAATAGCAGCAAAATAACCTCACCTTTGAGAGTAGGGAGTAGTTTTATGAAAATACCCTCAATTTGATATTGATTCACCACGCAAACCTAAAGGAGCTAACACTGTTATCTTAATGATCAAACTATCCCTCTTAGGTATTATGAATTTTCTTACAATTTAAATAAAGCAAAATTTCTCTAAAATTAGAAAAGATCTAAGATATAATTGCGAGTTAGGTTTTTCTAATATTTTCAAGTTATTTTCTTCTTCTTCATCCTTACTAAAATTTTTTTTTCCTTCTTCACCACCAACATCTCCACCATCACTACAATCTTAACCACCAACTTAACTATTTCATCCATTGTTTTCTCATTGTATCCATTTCTATTTTCGCCATTTTTCGCCTCTCTTTCATATCAAGTTATCTTCTTCCCCTCCTCTTCCACTTTTGTCATGATAACCATCTTCTCCACCACTTCCGCCATCTTTTCTCCATTATTATGTTAGATCTATAAAAAAATATTCAATTTTTAATCCAACAAAATTAATATAATATCAACAAGTTATGAGAATTTTGGATCTTTTTTTTCACATAGCCGTAATGAATGGTTTCCTCAAATTTTGTGGTGAAAAGTGGA